>RJWJ010000091.1:373283-441948 GCA_004363605.1 Indri indri
AAAAAAAAAAAAAAAAAAAAGAAAGAAAAAGAAAAAGCGATAAACATATGAATTGGCTTGATTTAATCATTCCACAATGTACACATATCAAAACAAAACGTTGTACCCTATGAATATATAAAATTATTATTTTTCAATTAATTAATAGGATAAATTTTGAAAAGTCAGGATACAAATTTGAATATACAACATGAAGGAAAGTATATTAAAAACAACCCTTTGTAATAAATGCAGGAAATAATACAGTTGCAGTTAGTAGTGATTGTATGCTTAGTGGCAGGACTATGGAAGATGTTTCTGTTCTTATTTTACATTTTGTATTATAAAATACAAATATATATGTGAACATGTATTTACATGTATGTGTGCAAACACACAGAGAAAATACATTTCAGCTTACGGTATCTCTAGGTGGAGATGTTATGTGTGTGTGTGTATATATATACACACACACATACATAGCGGCAGAGTAGGGGTGGAGATATTTTCCAAACACATTACAGCTGTCTCACTATTCACAAAAGCAGTCATTTGCCCCTGATTAGGAAGTGAAAAACACTAAATGTTTTGATATATATGAAAACATAACTGCTGTCATATAATGTGTCACAAAATCTTTTTATAAATTACAGGTATCATTGCACTCTAATGTCTATAGCAGCACAATTCACAATCACAAAGATATGGAAACAACCCAAGTGCCCACCAATACGTGAGTGGATTAATAAAATGTGGTATATGTACACCACAGAATACTACTCAGCCATAAAAATAAATAGTGATCTACTATCTTTTGTAACAACCTGGATGGAACTGGGGACCATTCGTCTTAGTGAAGTATCACAAGAATGGAAAAAAAACACCACATGTACTCAATACCAAATTGGAACTAATCGATCAACACGTATGTGCACCTGTGGAAATAAAAGTCAACAGAAATCAAGTAGGTTGTGGGGGGAGGAGGGATGGGTAAATCCACACCTGACAGGTACAGTGCACACTGACTGGGTGAAAGGCACACTTATAACTATGACTCAAACTGTGCAAAGGCAAATTATGTAACCAAAACATGTGTACCCCATAAAATTCTGAAATAAAAAAAAGAAGACAGAAAGTGATCTATCAAATTTCGTGTTTCTAAAGAATAGTTTCAGGAATATTTAGTGAAATGAGAGCATGATCATGATATGATGTTACATTATAAAAGCTATTAAACTATAAAATTTTTATAGTTACAATATAATAAAAATAAAAGATAAAATATATGCATAAGAACGACGCACTCTAAACATTAAAATGCTCTGATTTGAAAAAACAAAGTTACAGGCATCATTAAGAGGACACATATAATTAAAATATAAAGCAGGAAAAAGAGAACAGCAGAGATTTAATGCAAACAGCATGTATGCTTTTCCAAGGGACTTAATGTTCTAAATATACGTGTGGTTGAATTCTTCCTCAGGGAGCACAGAGCAACAAACGAGAGCCCACGACACCCAATAACATTGTAATAGGCCAAAATAAGAGCAGAGAGCATGACTTAATGTCTGGGGACACTGAAACCCAAAAAGGATCCTGTGGATGGTGCTCATTCAAGCTGTAAAAGCCTAAATCTCAGACAGAGCCTAATAGTGAAAAAAATGGATTGTTTGTAGAAAAGGAGGTCTCCAATCAGTCCTGCAGTTTATGATGAAAATGGTCAAAACAAATGTATTACAGACAGGAAAACAGCCAGAAACCCATCAAGAATTCATTATTAATTAATTTAATAATTGTCTTCTCACTGTGTCCCCACATGGCAGAAGGGGCAAGGGACGTCTCTGAGACTCTCTCATAAGGGCACTAATCCCATTCATGAGGGCCCCACCCTCATGTCCTAATCACCTCCCAAAGGCCCCATTTCCAAATAGCATCACCCTGGGGGTTAGCATTACGACATATGAATTGGGGGAGTGGGACACAAACTTTCACTCCACCACAGATTATATAGTGAAGATGCTGCCAACACACTTAGCTGACAGACTTAACATGGTGTATGAAAATAACCAGACAAAGATTTTGGCTTTAGCACTTGGATGCAGTTCACTTACACTGTGATGAGCAATAATAGCTTCTTGGGGGGAAAAAAGCAAACATTTTTTAAAGACATGTTAAGTTTGAGATGTCTAGTAGATTTCCAAGCTGAGATCACAAGCCAGCTGTTGGCTCTGTAAGCCCAAAGTTTGGATCAGTAAGACAACACGTTGGGGGCTGGAGCTAAAACTTTGGAAACCGTCAGTATATAAGTAAGATTGAATAAAATCATGTAAAAAGTAGCTGTATACAGAGAATAAATCACGAAAAACATGGAGCTAAATCTCATTCATGGAGGGAAAACTATAACCATAAACAAGTAACTTCTCTCCAAACTTTCTATAAACTGGCTCCAATCAAAATCCCAAAGACATTTCTATGGAACATGAGCCACTTCTGAAGAGTGTATGCACTTATGTCAAGATGGTTTTGGGGCCAAGTAACAGACGATCCAAAGTAGTTTAGAGAAAATGATATTTTCTGGATCATTTACCAGACAGCTCAGTGATGGAACTGCTTTAGACTGATTTATTTCATTAGGTCAGGAGTCTTTATGCTTTGAGTTTCTGGGCTGTATTTTCCACTAGATATTGTCGTCATCCTCAGCCTGGCTGTCTGAGCACAAAACCAGTGTTGCTGTTCTAGCTTCATAGCAGAATGTGAGTGTGGTCCAAGGGAATGAAGAACACCCCTGTGGGGTAGCTCTCTCTTAAATTTATGGAATCTCCATCCCTGGAGCTCCTGTGGTAAACCTCCTCTCACTCCTCCTTGGCCTGAACAGGATAAGTTCATGCTTTCACCAACCCCAGGTGCTGGAATAATCAGATCCTAGAGTGGGGTTGTTCTTGGGGAGCACAGTCTGCCTGGAGGGAAGGAGGTCTTGAATGGAAATTGGCATATGTTAGGGGGCGTGAAGAGGGCAATGGATACAAAGTGGGAAACCAGTAATTATACCACCGTATCAGAGAAGAAATGCACGCAAAGAGCAAAGAGATGATTAAAGAGAAGGACAATGAAGAAAGATTTGTCCTCTGAAATAACAAAACAACCTATACAACCACAGTCAGAAAAATGTATGCCATTGGTACTGGACTGAACAAATACCTCAGTGAAAGAGAACAAGTCCAAAACAGACCCAGGGATATATGACAATTTAGCACAAGAAGAACAGGGCATTTGAAACTAGTAGACAACAAATGGACTATTCAGTTAATGGTACCATTGATCCACTGTTCATTTGGGAAAAAATAAAGCTAGGACCCAACTTCATAAAAGATACAAAAATAAACACTAAATATGAATAAAGAGCTTATGATAAAATACATGTGTTCATTCAAACAGAAATGAGAAAGTATTTTTATAAACTTTTGATGAGCATAAGCATTTCTAAACAAGTCACAAACCCCAGCAACCATAAAAGAAAAGGTTGACAGATTTTAAGATACAAAAATTGAAAAAAATTTGGATGACAAATGATGACATTCCAAAGAAACCAAAAGGCCTTCAAGCTAAGAGAAGTTTCTGCTCATAGCTGACCCTATTTGGGAGGGCTCTGGGGAATGCCCTTAGCTGATAGAAGCCCCCAGAAGACCCACAGACAATGACAGTGGGTGGAGGATGTGCAGGCCCCCCTTGGCCTCAAAGGGGCCCACTTTGTGGTGTCATCCAGAATCCCCCCAACAAGTCAGTTGTGGCTAAATATCCTCCAGTGCATCATCTTGTTCAGCTCCTTCCTATCTGTGTCCTGCTAACCTCCTTGGCTCCCTGAAGAGTATTCTCTCAATAAGGCCACACACCTGAGTCCTGTGGCTTCCACCCTGGGAGTCTCCCTGCTCCACTGCCTCCTTCCTCATCCTTCCTTCTTCAGAAAGAAGTTGCTCCAAAGAGAAGTCCTTCTCACCCTCCAGACTAACACAGCCCCCTCTGTTACAAGCCCTATAGCATGCTGAACCTTGGAGGTGAGAGGGCCACAGAAAACAGTACTCTATGCCAGCATCTCCTATCACGGTGGAGGCTGGGATGGTGGGAGGCAGGGCAGGAGAGGCATCTCATAAAGGATGGAGATACACTCCTTTCAAATTGATTCAGAAATGTCATTGCTTTAAAATGTTATTGTTGTTTATCTATTTCAGTTAAGACTGTGTTGCTTTCATAATAAGGCCTTGGCTTCATAGTTAAATGTGTTTGAATTACAAAGTTACATAGTTAAATGTACATTTAGACCTGCCAGAAAAAAGTCAGAAGTTGTCTTTTTCAATTCTCACTTCATAGGTAAAAGCTGAGATCTGGTAGAATTTACATCAAATTTTTTATAGCTTTTTTAAAATTTTTATTTCAGGATATTATGAGAGTACAAACATTTTGTGACTTTGCCTCACCCAAGCAAGGATTAGAGGCATGCCTTTCCCCTCTACAATGCTCACCATGTCAATTAGTTGTGAGTTTCACCCCCCACCCCCTAACCCCTGGAGAATATTACTACCGTGTGAGCAGCATAGTGTTGATCAGTTAGTGCCAATTTGATGGCGAGTACATGTGGAGCCTATTCTTCAGTTCTTGTGATACCTCACTTCAGAGGATGGACTTGAGTTCTACCCAGGAAAATATAAGAGGTGCTAGATCACTGTCATTTCTTATAATTGAGTAATATTCCATTGTATACATATACCAAATTTTAATAATCCACTCATGAATATCCCTATCAAAGTACCATCATCATTCTTTACAGATCTAGAAAAAATAATTCTACGCTTTGTATGGAACCAGAGAAGACCTCGTATAGCCAAAGCAATCTAAAGTAAAAAGAATAAACTTGGAGGTATCAGTCTACCAGACTTCAAGCTGTACTACAAGGCTATGGTAACTAAAACTGCATGGTGCTGGCACAAGAACAGAGACATAGACCTTTGGAACAAGACTGAGAATCCAGAGACGAAACCATCCCCATATGCTAATCTAATCTTTGACAAAGCTGACAAAGATATACATTGGGGAAAAGAATCTCTTTTCAATAAATGGTGCTGGGAAAACTGGATAGCTACATGCAGAAGATAGAAACTGGATCCCCGCCTCTCACCTCTCACAAAAAATCAGTTCAAGATGGATAACAGACTTAAACCTAAGGCATGAAAACTTAAGACTTCTAGAAGGTGTTGGAAAGACCTTTCAGACATCAGCCTAGGCAAAGAATTTTTGAAGAAGACCCTCAAAGCAATCACAGCAGCAACAAAAATAAATAAATGGAATCTTATCAAATTAAAAAGCTTTTGCACAGCCAAGGAAACTATCATTAGAGCAAATAGCTTACAGAATGGGAGAAAATATTTGCTCTCTACACATCTGATAAAGGGCTGATAGCAAGAATCTATCTAGAACTTAAAAAAATCAACAAGAAAAAAATCAAACAACACCATCAATAAATGGGCAAAGGAAATGAACAGAAACTTTTCAAAAGAAGACAGAATAATGGCCAGCAAACATATAAAAAAAAATGCTCAACATCTCTAATCATTAGAGAAGTGCAAATCAAAACCACAGTGAGATATCACTTAACCCCAGTGAGATTGGCCTCTATCAAAAAATCCCAAAACAACAAATGCTGGTGAGGATGTGGAGAGATAAGAACACTCTTACACTGCTGGTGGGACTGCAAATTGGTGCAACCTCTGTGGAAAAGAATTTAGAGATACCTCAAAGAGCTAAAAATAGAAATGCCATTTAATCCAGCAATAGCACTATTAGGTATCTACCCAGTAGAGTAAAAGACATTCTGTAATAAAGACATCTGCACCCAAATGTTTATGGCAGCACAATTCACTATTTCATGGATGTGGAATTTACATCAAATTTAAATTTTACTAAGCCCTGGAACTCAAGCTTAGTATCCCCGGGATAGAAGGGAAGGCAGGCATCTGAGTGTGGATTCCATTCTGGGTACCTGCAAAGCCACCTGATGCCAGAGCACAGAAGGAAGGGAAAACCATTCAAAAGAAAGGCCTTTCCTTTGGGCTTCTTGGGCTTAAATTTCCACTCATGTATGAACATACAAAGAAAATGTTGTACATACATACAATCAATATTATTCAGCCAAAAAAAAAAAAAAGGAAGGAATTTCTGACAATTGCTACAACATGGAAGAACCTTGACATTATGCTAAGTGAAATAAGCCAACCAGAGAAGGACAAATACTACATGATTCCACTGATACAAGGTATCTAACACAGTCAAACACATACAAATGGAGAGTAGGATGGTGGTTGATAGGGGCTGGGGGAAGGGAGACATGGGGAGTTATTAATTAATGGGCATAAAGTTTCAGTTAAGCAAGATGAATAAGTTCAATTGATCTGTCCAACATTTCTCCTATAGACAACAATACTGTGCTGTGCACTTAAAAATTTAAGAAGGTAGAAGATAGCTGGCCAGAGACACCAGCTGCCAGATCATCTCAGAAAGAAGGAAAAGTTTTAGATGAAAAAGAAAAAACGAACAAACAAGCATAGCTCCGGTGTAATTCTGAGGGAAAAGTGCCAGAATCTACTAGAGATCCCACGGTAAGAAGTTGTAGAGAATAAAAAGAAGGAGCAAGATATTGGCAGAGATCAACCCCCAAGAGGCTTGGAGTCCAGTGAGAAGTGTAGGCAAAGCGGTTTGTTTCTCCCTCCCTCACATCTCTGGCAGTCAGCAGGTTCCCAAGCTGCTGGAGAGCCTTTCTGCCCTGATGAGCCAAAAAGCAGCTGCTGCCAGTGAACTGAGAGCTTCTTGAGGACAAAGTACCAGGCTGCCAGCCCCCTTGGGGTGCTTCCAGTCACCACAGACCTGAGCCAAGACGGCAGGTGCCACCATGCTTCTCCATCCACCGAGCACATTTATCCTCCCTGGGGGGGCTTCAGCCCCTCGGTTTTCATCTTGCTTGTTCCCACACAAACATTTCCCAACTCTAGCTCAGACTATGGGAGCCAAAGGGGCCAGTGGATCTCAGGGGATCTGCGTGACCCCTGAGCCTGGGCATTCCAGGTGGGCTGTCTTCTGGAAAGAGGTACAGAGAGACCAGGGTGCTAGCTTTCCTCCATTCAGACTCATTCCTCTCTTTCCCCTTCCCTGGCTGTGGCTGCTGAGAGAGACGATTGAATTGGGGCTCTTAGGGAGCAACTGCTTCCACCTCTGTTGGTGCATCCACCACACGGAGACTTCCACAGAGTGTGGGACTCAAGCTTTTCCTCTTAAAGACCTGCAGAGGACTCAGGGGTGTTGGACTGTGAACTCCCTGCTCACCAGTCCTCCCTCATGCTGCTTGCCCAGCTGCTCCATCAAAGCAGGGCACACACTGAAGCAGAGGGACACTAAACTTGTTTGAGCACCCCATAGGCAACTCAGGACAAAGATGCCCACTGTCACCACTTCTATTCAACATAGTGCTGGATGGAAGTCCTAGCCAGAGCAATCAGGCAAGAGAAAGACATAAAGGGCATCTAAATCAGGAAAGGAGATCTCAACCTATCACTTTTTGCTGACGATCTGATCTTATATCTAGAAAACCCCAAAGACTCGACCAAGAGACTCCTGGAATTGATAAATAAATTCAATGAAGTCTCAGATTACAAAGTGAGTGTCCACAAATCAGTATCAATCCTATACACTGGTGACACTCCAGCTGAGAGTCAAATAAAAGACTTAATACCATTCACAATAGATACAAAGAAAATAAAATACCTAGGAATATACTTAACCAAGGAAGTGAAAGATCTCTCCAATGAGAACTATGAAACACTAAGGAAGGAAATCACAGATGACACAAACAAGTAGAAAAACATATCATGCTCATGGATAGGCAGAATCAACATTGTTAAAATGTCCATACTACCCAAAACGATTCACAAATTCGATGCAATTCCCATCAAAATACCAATGTCATATTTCATAGATCTAGAAAAAATACTTCTTTGCCTCATTTGGAATCAAAAATATCCTGAATAGTCAGAGCAATCTTAAGCAAAAAGAACAAATCTGGAGGCATAACAGTACCAGACTGCAAACTATACTACAAGGCTATAGTAGCCAAAACAGCATGGTATTGGCACAAAAATAGGGACATAGACCAATGGAACAGTACAGAGAACCCAGATATAAAACCATCCACATACAGCCAACTGATCATTGACAAAGCAGACAACTGGGGAAAGAACCCCTATTCAATAAATGGTGCTGGGAAAATTCTTCATGCAGAAGAATGAAACAGGATACTTTTCTCTCATCACTCACAAAAATTAATTCAAGATGGATAAAAGACTTAAATATAAAGCATGAAACCATAAGAATTCTAGAAGAAAATGTTGGAAAAACTCTTCTAGGCATCGGCCTAGGCAAAGAATTTATGACTAAGATCCCAATAGCAATTACAGCAAGAACAAAAATAAATAAATTGGACTTGATTAAATTCAAAAGTTTCTGCACAGGTAAGAAAATAATCGAGAGAGCAAATAGACAACCTACAGAATAGGGGAAAATATTCACAAGCTATACATTCAATAAAGGGCTAATATCCAGAATCTATAAAGAACTCAAGTAAATCAGTAAGAAAAAAGCAACCCCATTAAAAAGTGGGTAAAAGTAGAGCTGGAACCCATTCTACTAAGTGAAGTATCCCAAGAATGGAAAAATAAGCACCACATGTACTCACCAGCAAATTGGTTTCACTGATCAACACCTAAGGGCACATACAGGAATAACATTTATCAGGTGTCGGGCAGATGGGAATGGGCAGAAGGGAATGGGTATATACATACATAATGAGTGCTATGTGCACCATCTGGGGGATGGACACGCTTGAAGCTCTGACGGGGGGGGAGGGGGACCAAGGGCAATGTAACCTAAACATTTGTACCCCCATAATATGCAGAAATAAAAAAAAATTAAAAAAATAAAAATTTATGTTAAATATATATGAAAAAAGAACAGAAGCTTTTCAAAAGAAGATAGACAAATGGCCAATAAAAATATGAAAAAATGCTCAACATCACTGACCAGAGAAATGCAAATCAAAACCACAATGAGATATCACCTTACCCCAGTTACAATGGCTTTTATTAAAAAGTCCAAAAACAATAGCTGTGGGCATGGAGGCAGAGAGAAAGGAACGCTTATGCACTTTTGGTAGGACTGCAAATTAGTACAACTTCTATGGAAAACATGGAGATTCCTCAAAGAACTAACAGTAAACCAATCATTCAATCCAGCAATCCCATTACTGGGTATTTACCTGAAGGAAAAGAAGTCATTTTATCAAAAAGACACCAGCACTTGAATGTTTATTGCAGCACAATTCACAATTTCAAAGATGTGCAATCAACTCAAGTACCCATGAATTCTTGTGTGGATTAACAAAATGTTGTATATGTATACTATGGAGTACTACTCAGCCATAAAAAGGGTAAATTAATGTCTTTTGTTACAATTAGGATGGAACTGGAGACCATTATCCTAAGTGAAGTATCTAAAGAATGGAAAAATGAATACCATGTGTACACACTATTAAATTGGAACTAACCAATGAGCACACATGTGCACAGAGGGAAGTAAAACTCAGTGGAAATCAAGCATGCTGGAGGGAAGAGGAGGGTATGGGCAAAAACTTACCTAATGGGTACAGTGAACAGTATCTGGGTGATGGGCACACATAGTCCTGATTCAAGCATTATAAAAGCGATCCATGTAGCCAAAAACCTTTGTACCCCATAATATTTTGAAATAAAAATAATTTTGAGAGTAGATTTCATGTTGTCTTTTTACCATAATAAATTTTTTTAAAAAAAATTAATATATCTTTCCTGCAGTAATTGATCTCTAGTACAGCATTAGAAAAATATCAGAAGCACCAATTCTCAAAACTTTTTATAATAAGCTTTGCTATTTTACTTACTACTTAAGGTAGTTTATGGGTGTGTGCATGTCTGTGTGTATGTGTATCCCATGTGTGAAATTACGTTGAACAGATTTTAAGTTTCCCTTTCTTCCTCCTTGTGTTCTTTCCTTTCTCCCTCCCTTTCTTTCTTTCAATAAAGATGTGGAAGCACCTACTATATACTAGTCCCTGTTATGCCCAGAGAATGCAGCTGTGATCAAAACACAGCAGTCTCTGCTCCTCGAATTTCACAGGCAGACAAATAAATGACACGTAGAGTAGGTCAGTGGGACAGAGATGCTGTGGAGACACAAAGGATAAGAAGAGGGCTTTAGCTTAAACTAAAGGGGGCCATGAGAGGATTATCGCTTTCACATAGAACAAGTGAAACCCCAATAGCTAACTTATAATGCTGTCAAAGTTGAGTCAGAGCTGTCTTTCTGATTGTGTCTTAATTCACATCTGAACTAGAAGAAAAAAAAAAGAAAAAAGAAAACTACTAATGAAAGATGAAAGTTCCCTTAGTAATATTTCCTCTTGATAATATATCACCTGAAATGAAAGAAGAGTAAGAAAATCCCAGAAAGTAGGGATAAAAATTATATAAACACTGAAAAAGATAGCCATCCAAATAAGAAAAGTCAAGAAAACCCCTTATTTATTTCTGAAAGGTACCAGATTGAAATCCAGACTAATGACAAGAAACCATTTAATTGATAAATCAAACTTTAAGATAAATTTTTAAAAAGGTGAATGGACAAATGACAGAAAAGATGAGAGTTTCAAGAGGGAGAATAAATCATTTTCAAAACACTGAAGCAACTTGACAATTTGGAGACAAGAGGCAGGAGTGGTGAAGAAATGCAGACAGTCTTTTGGAAAACAGATCCAGCAGCAAAGAAGTATCCATCCCCCACTGTGGGAAGTCGCTTCTGCTCTTAGGAATTTTCCTTGGCACTTAACTGGGCCACTAGATCTCAGTGACAGGAAGATGTGACTGGAATGAGCCAAGAAGCTTAGGGACTGCTGGTCGCTGACATGGAAAGTCCCTAGGAACAAACTGTCTCATCTCTTGTACGTAATCTCTTTCCATGCGGATGCTGAGTTTTCATGTGTCTATTAAATGTTTTCTTGCAGTTTAGGAATTCACCCTCTCCACGTTGTTAATTAACCACACTTGTCTTACGCAGTTGTAAGGATGTTGCCATGGACTTGAGTCAACCATCAAATTATCACAAGCATGAGAGTGATTTTTAAACCATATTGCTTGAGAGGAAGGGAAATCTCTGAAATTTAATGTCTCTTCAAATACCTGCATGATTTCTCACGAAGGAAGTCTCCAAATCTCCAAAACAGTAGGAAACTAGTAGGTGAAAAAATAGAGGCAGGGGGAAGGTTTACTGTTCAATAAATATTATGAAAATTATATTGCAAGCATATTGTTGTGGGATTGTGAAATACTTTTCAAACCACCAAAGACAAAAAGGGACTACACATATATATGGTATGTTGCATGACGTATGTAATTGCTAACTATTGTGACTTTCATACGGATCCAAAACAAAAACAAAGCAATGATAAAGATATATTTTAAAGACAGGAATTTCCATTCAGTTCCCAATTAATATTCCCTAGGCAATTTGTAGAGCCTTTATCTTTTGGAGCATCTTTGTCTTCACAGCAAAATTGAGTGAAGGTACAGAGCATTCCCCAAGTCCCCGGGCTTCCTCCCACGTACAGCTTTCCCCATTATCAACGTTCCCCACCGAAGTGGTGCATTTGTTACAATCGATGATCCTACATTGAAACATCATTATCACCAGGGTCTGTAGGTTACATTAGGGTTCACACTTGGTGTACGCTCTATGGGTTGAGAAAAATGCGCAAGGACGTATACGCAACACTGCAGTATCATACAGAGCAGCTTCACTGCTCTGAACGTCCTCTGTGCTCCACCTGTTCGCCACTCCCTCCCCGCCAACCCTTGGCAACCATTGATCTTTTTACTGTCTCTGTAGTTTTCCCTTTTCCAGAAGGTCATATATTTATAGTTGTGTATTTGTCTATCCCAGCTGCTATAACAAAATACCATACCCTGGGTGGCTTATAAATAGCAGAAGTGTATTTCTCACAGTTCTGGAGGCTGGGAAATCCAAAATCAAGGCACTCACAGACTTGGTGTCTGGTGTGGGTCCACTTCCTCACAGATGGCCGTCTTCTCATTCTACCCTCACATGGCAGAGGAGTAAGAGAGCTCTCTGGGGTCTCTTTTATAAGGACACTCATCACATTTCTGAGAACTTCACCCTCATGACCTAATCACCTCCCAAAGGTCCTGTTCCTGATACCATCACCTTGGGGGTTAAGATGGCAACATACGAATTTCCAGGGGACACATTCATTATAGCAAGTTGGAATCATATACATAGTATTTTCTGATTGCTTCTTTTACTATGAAATATGAATTTAAGTTTCTTCCATGTATTTTTATGACCTGATGGCTCATTTAATTTTAGGGCTGAGTAATATTCCATCATATGGATGTACCACAGTCTATCTATCCATTCACTTACTGAAAGACATCTTGGTTGCTTCTGAGTTTAACAATTATGAATAAAGCTTATATAAGCATGTGTGTGCAGGTTTTTCTGTGGACATGAGTTTTCTACTCCTTTAGGTAAGACAATTATTTTTAAATGAGTATAACAGGAACTAACCTTCTTCAATGGCCTGTTGAGAGCATTGCATGAACCAGTGCGTGTCCATATGCTAAACTCAGAGCCTGGTTTATAACAGGTGGTGAGAAAATGTTAGTTTAATGTGAATATTCACCATTCCATCCCTTGTTAAGAAATGTCCCAGAAGTGCCTACTTTCCTTAGGGTCAGCATCTCTTGGAGGTCGTGCAGCCCTCCACACATTTTCACATCTCTCCATGTCTCTCCTTCCTGTTTCTTCCATCCTTGCTTAGCTGCTTTTGCACCTCCCAAATAAAATATTTGCACCTTGCTTCAGGTTTTGTCTTCCTAAAGGAAACTGGCCGAAACACCATGTGCACCAGACTAGCAGCTGACACAGCCTGGGTCTGGAAGAAAAGGTTCAGTAGAATCTGAATGTAGAAAGACAAGTCAGTAGGATTTGCCTTGGTTATCTCTGGCTTAGATTTTTTTAAACAACTGGTGGGCAAGAGAAATTGGATGTTACTATGAAGGGAATATTGTATATTATTTATGTATTGTTGTATAAAATCACAATTATATAGGTATTGCTATAAATACATAAGTGGACTTGATTCATTAAAGACTCTGGTTCCCAGGTTGCGTACATAAATAGAATAACATAAAAAAGAACCCAGCTGGGTGTTGTCCTTACCTGGGTGAGTTACATATCACAGTAGAAACTTTTAGGAAGCATGAAACCAAGCATGACAAAGCATTCCCATCCTAGATTCAGCGCACTGAGCCTGTCAGCACTAGCATAGAAAATCACCTGGATTTGTGATACAAACTTTTAGACGTTTTGTAGTTAGTTGGAAAATGGAGTTGGAAAATGGATCTAAGGATCTTTTGTCTTCCTAGCAAAAGAGAAATATGAGTCTATTGTCTTATGATAGTCTGATGCTATAGTTCTATAGAGAAACTCTTTTAGAGAGGAGGAAAGGTGTTGTATAGATCAAAAATTATTCTCAAGAGATTATGAAGTATCAGGGAGTTATAGAGACAGAGGGAACTAAGGCTTATCCTTCAGAAATGTGAAAATGTGACAATGAAATCAAGTATAATCAGGAGGCTGATGAAATCAAGTTATCCACAAAACCAAGAAAAATATTTTGAGCACTTCTTTATTAAAACTTTAATTTCTATTGTCTCCCCTTTGCCCCCATTACATTCTGAGAGAAATAAAAACAAAACTAGATATCGCCTCTTCCTGTGTTAAAAAAAAAAAAAAAAGAAAGAAAAATGAATTGCCAGGCAGTTTAAGCATATTTTAACAACTGTTTCACTAAATACATGTATGGCCTGTCATTATACTTTACCATACAAAAAAAGTCACAAACAACTACCATCATTCTTTCTGCTGAAATGTAAATGAATCATAGTGAATCTGTTACATTTGTCTTTTCTAAACCAAGGGCATCCTATACAGGGATTTCTGCTGGAAGACAGTGTTTGTCATTCTAGACACGTTCCTACAAAAGAAGATAATGTCAAGAAATTTACTCTAAAGTAAAAAGAAAGAAAAAAAAAAAAGAATCCAGTAACTGGAAGACTTGAAACTGTAACTGAAGTAGTCTCTGAGTTAAGTTCATTCTTTTTAAATGCCTGTATCATTTCCCAAGATCTTTAGCATTTAGTGTGGCACTGAAGTTGAAGAATTTGGAGGTAGCAGGTGGTAAGAGGCTGTCCTTACAGTGATAAAGGTCTTTTCTCATTTTAGACACTTACAGAGCCAGAAAAGCAAAATGCTAATCAAATTGTGAATGGGTATTAGAATCTCAGAGAAACCACGGATTTGTAAGATCAACGGATATAGGCAAGATTAGTAGCTAGAACTACCTGTATATGGAGACTTTAAGATCAAGTTATATAAAGCAGGGAAAGAGTATAAATTACCTTTCTCTTGTCTGCACATATTGAGGACAGAGAATGAGAAACAGTAGAGGAGTCACAGGCAAACAGAAAATCTGATGAGCCTCTGGGAAACACTGCCCATGCTTCTCTCTCCCGAGCTCCTGCGCTCTCCCTCTAAATCAGGAATGCCATTTGTCTTTTTCTCTGTGCCTGTGGCTATTTCATATCAAAATTCCCCGAAGAGTCAGCATTCTAGTTCTTCAGAACAGTGAATTCAGATGGAGAAAAATTATGAGTGTTAGCTCATATGCACAGTATATAAAGGCAAACATTTTACTATTGTATCAATTTTATTGATGTTTTAAAGATTAAATTCAAAACATTTAACATGAAAAGACCTATTCCAAAACTTTTGGTTAAAAGTAAGCAACATAATTCAAGGGTGATATTAAGAAAGATGGAAACTTTGGAGAGATTTTTCCAGTCTAAGATCTGGAATTTTTCCATTGCATTATTTTCATGTCAGTTAAGATCTTTCCAGAGTAAGAAATGTCCAGATTGTAACTAGACATCCTAATTCTTCTTTCTTTGCATTTTTTTTTGGGGGGGGGCAAGGAAAGTGACTTTCATTTGGACAGCCAGCAGAGTGAGAAGATGGTAGATTAGTGTCGCAAAGAACCGTCTTAAGTAAGTATGAAGTTTAGGCTTCTTTTTATTGCAAGGCAAAGGGAAGAGGGGATTACGTTGCAAGAGGTAACCAAGGACTGAGACATCTGGGCATCAGTGATGGTCTGAGGAGGTTGTAAAACTTCTTTGCTCTTGGTCAGTTAACTTTGGAGGATGAAGGTCAGGATGTTCCTAAAAATCTTTTTTTTTTTTTATTTCGGGGTATTTTGAGGGTACACACATCTTGGTTACACTTTGTCTTTGCCTCATCCAAGTGAGGGTTAAAGGCATGCCTTTCCCCCCTACAATGCTCCCTGTGTCCTTTAGTTGCAGGTTTACCCCCCCCATCCCCCTAATCCCTGGAGAGTATTACTGCCATGTGAGCACCCTAGTGTTGATCAGTTTGTACCAATTTGATGGCGAGTACAAGTGGAGCCCATTCTTGTGGTGGTCTGGGAAGGAAAATCTCGTCCAGAGTCCTTTCTTTGCATTTTAATTCAGCTTTTTCTCTGGTATAGAAAATGTAGCAGATCAATTCAGGACTCTTCACTCTGCATACATAAAACATAAAGTGTATTAAAATTCTTATTAAAAAGAAACTCAAATATCCCTGGCAATAAAAATGATTCATTGACATCATAATCTTCTTAAAAGCTAACCTGGAAGGGTCAGAGAAGAGGAGAAGAAAGGCAAGATGGGAAAAGCTTTTATTCCTGGAAAAAACTCTGAAATAGACAGACAAAAAAATTTTAAATGACAAATTTTAAACAAATAGTTTTTATATTTGCTTTACAGTAGAAGTATCTTTAAATTCACAGCAATGTTGAAGTGGAAATTGTGTTCAGAAGAATTTTTCCTAAAATCAATCAAGATAAATGCTAGGTTCATGAACCTGGGATGTCTTTTCATTTATTTGCATCTTTTTAAATTTCTTTAGCAGCATTTTGTAGTTTCTGATGTACAAGTCTTTCCTCTCCTTGGTTAAGTGTGTTTCTAAGCATTTTATTCTTTTTGATGCTATTGTAAGTGGAATTTTTTTAAATTTTATTTTCAGATTGTTCGCTGTTAGTGTATAGAAATGCAACCAATTTTTGTGTCTTGATTTTGTATCTGCAACTTTGCTGAATCTGTTTATTAATTCTAACAGTTTTTTTGTGTGTGTAATCTTTATGGTTTTGTACATATAAGGTCATATCTGTGAACAGATATACTAAATTAAATAATTTGCTTTTTCCTTTCCAAAAAAAAAAAAAAAAAGATAAATTCCAGGTCCTTTGGAATGGCGAGAAGGATGATGTGCATCTAGTGAGGCTGTGCAGCATGCTACAGAGGAAGGAATGATACACAAGAACTGAGGCCGCCTGCCAACAACAGCTGTAGGAGAAAACCATCTTAGAAGGGGCTCCTTCAGCCTAAGTCAAGTCTCTCATGACTTACTGCAAAATTGCAGCCCTAGCTTACATTTTGATTATAATTTAATCAAAGCTCCTGAGCCAGGATGGTGGCCATGGAAGGTAGGCTCCACTAAGGAGTGTGTTACAAGTCACCTGCCAAATCAACTGTCCCCCAAAATGGATGGCACGGGGCCATCTGGCTGACACTTAGCTGTCAGTGCAGTTGGGATGCGAAGGAGAGAGATGAGAGGGTGAAGGGCATGCCTCCAGGGGGATCCCCACATCCACATACAGAAGAATGAAACTGGACCCTTATCTCATAGCACATGCAAAAACTAACTCAAAATGGATCAAAGACTTAAACATAAGGCCTGAAACTATAAAACTACTAGAAGAAAACACAGGGGATGAAAGACCACAGCATTGGTCTGGGCAATAATTTCTTGGATATTATGGTCCCAAAAGCACAGACTTTTGAAAATGGTTAACAGAAAAGTGGGTTTATATCAAGCTAAAAATCTTCACAGCAAAGGAAATGGTCAATGGAGTGAAGGGACAACTTACAGAATAAGAGAAAATATTTGCAAACCATACATCTGATAAGGATATATATAAGGAACTCAAACAACTCAACAGCAAGAAAATAAATAACCCAATTTAGAAATAGGCAATGGTCTTGAATAGACATTTCTCAAGAAGACATACAAATGGCCAACAGGTATATGAAAAAACGCTTAAAATCACTAACCATCAGAGAAATGCAAATCGAAACCACAATAAGAGATTACCTCACACATGTTAGAACAGTTATTAACAAAAAGATGAAAGATAAGTGTTGGCGAGGATGTGGAAAGAAGGGAAACCCCGTACGCTCTTAGCAGGGAAGTAAATTAGTACAGCCATTATGGAAAACAGCATGGAAGTTCCTCAAAGAATTAAAAACAGGACTATCATATGCTCTAGTAATCTCCCTGCTGGGTATATTTCCAAAGGAATTGAAATCAGTAGGTGGAAGAGATATCTGCACTACCAAATTCATTTTAGTATTATTCACAACAGCTGAGATATGGAAACAACCTGAGTGTGCATCAACTGATGAATGAACAAAGAAAATGTGGTGTGCATCTGTGTGTGTTTGTGTGTATAATTTAATACTATTAAGCCTTAGAAAAGAAGGGAATCCTGTCATTTCTGACAACATGAATGAACCTAGAGGGCATTATGTTAAGGGAAATAAGCCAGGCACAGAAAGACAAATACTACATAATCTCACTTACTTGTGGAATCTAAGAAAGTTGAACTCATAGCAGTAGAAAGGAAAACTGTGATTACCAGGACCTGGGGGCAGGGGGTGTTGAGGGTATGTTGGTCAAAGAATATAAAATTTCATTTAGACAGAAGAAATTAAGTTCAAGATAGCTGTTGCACAATATCATGACTATAGTTAATGTTATAATAACGTATTGCATTCTTGAAAATTGCTGAGAGTGGATTTTGTGTTCTCAGCACACACACAAACATGATAAGTATGCAAGGTAAGGTATATGTTAATTAGCTTGATTTAATCATTCCTTGATGTAGACATATTTCGAAACAACATGTTGTGCATGATAAATATGTACAGTATGTTGTACATAATTTTAATTTGTCAATTTAAAAAACTTCACAAAATTCTGGTTGCTAAAATAAGTCTGTATCATTTTATTTCCAGGAAATATTGAATTTTGTTATCCTGGTGTCCCTAAGTACTTAAAATAGGATCTTACAGGATTAAGAAAATAACTGCCATCATCTACTAAAAATAAGAGCTGGCTTAGACATTGCCTAACCTAACCTTTTCATTTTATCAGTAAGAATACTGCAACCAGCTACACTGCAAGACTTGCCCATAGACTGGAAGCCAAATCTCCCCAGAGTCAGGATTAGGATTTAGAGTGCAAATCTTCTAGATCCCAAGCTACTGCTCTTCCACTCATGATGTAAACTGCTAGATACTGAATATTAATTTGAAGAATTTCATTTTTAAAGGCCTTAGTCATGATTTATTACCCTCAAAGAGAGAGAATATACATAATATTTTTATAGAAACATACAGAAAAGGTGTTGCAAAAATTCAAGGAATACAAGAGTGAAACTTTGAAAATATTATAAAATTAAATATAAAATTAGGTTTCATTTATCAGTAAAGATTTACATACAAGACATTCTTCTCACAGATAGGTTAGGTGTTTATGACTTGTGTAGCAGAACAAATGTAAGAAAAAAACTAATTGTGATTTTAATTGCAAAACACTCTGTAGTCTCAGGAGTAACAAGAAAGGCACTAAATAAGAAACCAATGTGATAATTTGATATGCTAATAAGAATTTAGATGTTCATTTTAGCACTGGGAAACTTAGAGGAAGAAATACAACAACTGGATGAAGAATAGCTCTTAAATTTTTAGGATGTAAAATACAAAAATATTCAATTTCTTCATAAATAAGTATTTTATTATAGAATGCTTATTTTCTTTATTAAACATACGATAACAATTTTTAGCATAAAATGTATGTGATGAATATTTTTTAAATGTATCTTTTACTATAGCTGAGAAAGCATTCAAACTTGCCTTCTTTTAAGTTTCATCTGCCATCATAAAAAGTAGATAGCGAACACCATTTAGATTAGTGAAGAAATAAAGATTACCTTGGAAATACAACCTTTATACAAAAACATTTTTTTAAAAATCAAACCAAATGTTGCTGAGTGGAAAATATGTGGTATGGGAAACTTAAATGTGTTTGATGATAGACTGGCTATATTAATATTTTAGGAAAATAATACCAGCATTCTTTACTTACTTATCAATAGTTATCAAAAGTTTTCAGTACTTTCAAAATGAGATTATTTTCAAAGACACTATTACACATCCCAGATAATTTAATAGAGAATAGAGAACAGAATTTATCTATCAATCATCTTTCTATATCTACATATAAAGAAATACTGGTCTTCGCTTTAAATTATAATGAGGTTCAGTGAGAAAAATTGATGTTCCTAAGTTGAAAATAACTGAAAATTAATAGTCATTCAGTTAGTTGTATAATTTTAAATAGGATAGCACCCGTACGTATTGCATGATGCAATCAAACATTAAATGGAGCAAATATTCTGTGAGAAATGAAACATGGGCATAAGAACTGAACATGCAGAATCGATAGTCAAGAGATAAATATGAACCATGTTTTGTGTTGAAAAGAATTTTTAAAGCAGTGTTATAGAAAAAAACTAAAATAACTTGGGATTAAATTCTAATTATTTTTAAAAAATTCATGATTTGTAGGTAAGGGAAATAAGGAAAAGTGTGGTTTGGGCACAGTGGTAGAGAAGTACAGTGTAAAATACAGCTCTAAAATTATTAACAAGTAGCAAAACAGAATCATAGAGTAGACATTCCAAATTGTAAGGGAGAATTAAAGAAGATCTTGATCAGCACAGATTTATAAAATAAGTATGAACTAGAAATAAAATTATGCATGAGTAAGAAACAAAGTGTTTTAATAGATAAAATACACAGGCAATATCTCTCCCATGAAACAATATACGTAATCATTCTCCTTTCTTCATTTTATTTTTAAAAATTTTGATCTTGGTTATCAAGGCTTAACTTCCACCGTGAGGGTTAGCTTTATTCTTCCCTAAGTATAGAAAACATCTCTTATGGTTTACTGTCTGAACTAATGTGTGACAGGCAAGGATCACAAAAAAGAAGCTGAGACAAAGGAAATAGTGTCAGATAAAACTACTAATAATTACATGTTTTGTCTTTGTTTCTCCTGAGCGTAGTATCATTTTTAATCTGCACTTAGACTGCTGTTGTAAAATTTGTAATAAAATTCTACTGGATAGAATTTAAGTTTTGTACCTACAAAATGCCTAATTCATGCTAAATGATGGTTCACTAAGTAATAGTCACAAAAACCAATGCATTAGATTAAAAAATAATAATGTGGAGAAGGCGTGTGATAGTAATGAGTCAGGCAAACTGATTTGTGAAGAAACAATATATCAGTATCCTGGTTTGAACCCTGCCTCTGATTTCAAATCTTCTATGAATGGATGCATCAGTAATGATGACTGATTTCTATAGCTTAGATCTGATCTCCCTAAAGGTCAAAAGAAAGATGATACATTTAGTTACCGTACACTACTGTGGGAAACCTATTTAATAAAAAATATAACCAATTCCTGAATTTGCTACAAAGTAGTTTCCAAACTTTTTGAGTACTTTAAATAATATACTATGATCATTTGTTTTCACTGAGCTGTAGATGTAGCAATTTAACCATGATTAATGTTTACTTTTTAAAAGTAGTTGCTAAAGTGGTTGTCTATGAAACAGAAAAATTAAAATATACATACAAAAGCAACATAGTCAAAGTATTATAATGTCACTCTATTAACCAAAAGCATTGAATCATTTTACAATTAGAAACTTCTGCTGAGAGATCTTCATAAAATTTGGAATATTGGTCTTAAAGAAAATGTCCCTCGATTCGATAAGCACTTACTGAGTGAATGAATGAACACACAATGAGGTGTAGATATATTTTTAACACACACCCAATGTGGTTTCAAAAGTGATATTAAATTTAAATATTTGGAACTTGATGAGATATTCACTTATGGCTCTTCAGCGACTAGGACTCCTAGCGAGTGGTTTAGAGAAAGCCCACCTCCTAGTCCTCCCTCAAGCCTACCCTAACCATCAGATCATGACTGGACATTCTGCTAAGATAAATTAGCTATAATTCAGAGAAGTGTCATAACTACATTTCTGTATAGGGAGTGGAGTAGGTACCATCCATCAAGTTGTAGAAAGTCCCAAAGTAACCACTCTCCGAAGTGAAGAGATTCTGTGGAATGTGCCCTGAGAAGCCTGTTGTTAGCTTGAGCATGGAATTGGAACAATAAAGAACTGATGGGAACTTATGCATAAGAATTTGGAATTTTAAAACTAGCTTTGATGTGAATATTATAATTCTCTTAGAAATACTACGTCCTCCTTTTAGGGGACAAACCACTTAAATCCTTAGAAAGGGTGGCTTCCAAAAGGTATTATGACAGCAAAAATTGCTTTCTGGGAGAAAATGTCACAAGTTTGCTTTTTTTTTTTTTTTAATTTTGGAAATGAAGACAGGCCTCACCCTAGCTCGAGCCCTGTAAATCTTTTCTGCTTAGAGTGATATGGATTCCATGTTTCTCCTGTCACTTCTCTATGTCTCTAGATCTCTTCAAAGTTATTTACTTTGATTTTTCATTAACTGGGTAGATTTTATCATCTAGTGTTTTACCTATTTGTTGGGAACATGACAGATACTGAATATTGCACTGGAGTAGTCAGGGCCCGACCATCTTCCCCCTTAACTTGCCCTCTTGTCCTCTGTTTGTCCTTGAAGTTATTCCCAGAATTGCCGCGGTGTTGAAGATTGTGTATCAATTTTTATGAACCCAACGTGTTCATCAAATCTGCAGATTCAGTTCTTTTTCCAGTTTAGAGATTTTTCAGGTACCTTTGACGTCTGTTGTGTTTTCAACCTCAAGGACAGCAATTAAGTTAGATAATTTTAGTCCATTTTCCATATCCATTAGCTTCTCTTATTATAGTACAATATTTGTTTTGATTGTCTACACCTTGATAATCTCTAATCACCTCAGATCTTCTTGGTGAATAATCCGGTTTTAGTGTGGGTTCCGTTTTCATCCCCACTGTCTTGGTTTTCTTTATTTCAGTAAGAATATTTTATTCCTTAAGTGTGTTTCCTTGGGCATGCACTCTCCCTTTGCGTCTCATTCTCCTGTTTATTCCTCTTGTCTTTAAGCTATTACTTCTTCGAATGTGTCATCAGCTTGTCACACAGCATGACACAATTGTGACAGGTTCTCTGATGCTCCTTAAATTTTGTTTTCTTTTGACTTTCTCTGTCTTTTGTGTGGTGTGTTTCTTTCTCCCGCGTTTGGCGATGCAGCGTGACTGTGGAGTCCCCTTGTGAGCCTCTTCCATCCTGCTCGTGGTTGGACGGCGGTGCCGGCACTCTCTGCTCTGATGCGATGCTGGTGATTTCCTGATTCTCATGACTTTTTTCCTCTCTGATGGAGGGAAGATTTGTTTTTCCATCTGGGCTTCAGTTTAAAGTCTGGGTTTTCGGGTGCTATTTGCCGTTTTTGTGGCCTAAGAGCATTGACAGGGAGAAGGAGGATATGGCCAATACGGTGGGGTCTGTTCTCTCAGCTTCACGTTGCTGGTTGGGTGAAATGCCCTGTGCCCAGCCGGGGCTGAAGTGCAGCCACAGAGCCCCAGACGCGCACCATGCAGGGGACCATGGCTTCCTGCTCTCCTTGCTCACTTACCCGTCTCCGCAGTTTGTCCCCAGCACGCTTTCCAATGTCCCTCGGTTAGGAGGGAAAAGACAAGGATGCCTCCCGTGGCTTGGACCTCCACAGATGTGGGGGAAATAGGGAGAAAAAATCTCACGATTTGCTAAATCACCACATTGATTTTGGGGAACAGGGTGGAGTCGGGAGTGAGCTAAGCTATACTGTACTCAGAATCATTTTTCATTTTTTGGTTTCAACTCTGGGCTGTTTATGGAATTGGGTTATATCTACCTCTGTATTTGTCTGCTATGAGTACTTTGGGATTGGGCATCTGATTTCTACTAAGTTTTTGCTCTTCAGATCCAGGGGAGAGAAAGTCTATAATGTAATTTAATTTTTTTATTTTAATTTGCAAGTTTGTCTTTACAACAAACCTCTAGTATTTTTATTTAAAAATATTTACACTTTATCTTAGATATCTTTTTGTGGGTTTGCCTTTGGTTTTTCTAGACCAAATGATTTCTTTTTGAGATCATAATTAATATAATTGCCTTGGCTGACTTAAGTAACTTTATTTTTACATTTGTTTTTTTATTAGTATAAATATAATAAATGCTCACTGTAAAGTTGTAAAAGAAATACAAGTGATTCAGATGCAAAATTGTATTTTGTATATGTTAAAAAAATAATCGAGAGGAAACAGAAGCCAAACGTGCCCCTGCTGTCCCTGCGGAAGCTCATCCACCCAGCCCTGAAGAGCAGCCACTCCTCCATGCCGGCGCATCGGCTAAGCTGCACTGTACTCAGAATCATTCTTCATTTTTGGTTTTAAGTTTGGATGTTTATGGAATTGGGTTATATCCATCCTTGTGAGCCTCAGCAACACTGGAGAGAAATAGAAGCCCCACCGGGAGCAAGTGCAGAGTAGAAGTCGCTGTGCAGTGTGAAGCCTCGTGTCTGGTGGCCTCTGGGTCATACCGACCTTTATATTCAGGCGCCCAGGTGTCCTTGCTGCTCTTCCAACCTGCCACACCCTTTCCTGCATCTTCTCCCCCCAACCCCTGGAACGTCTGTGCCCAGCTCTCCCAGCAGCAGCTCCTTGACCCCTTCCTGTCCTCATTCCAGTGGGGCACCTCTGCAGAGCTCTGCTCACCGCCCCGCTGCCGTCACGCCCCTCAGGGTAATCTGCATCACCTGGGCATCTTTCCCCTTGCTACACCTGTGAACATCTACAACGGCTGCTTCTCAGATGCATTCGCCGGGGGGAGTCCTGGCCTGCTTGGCTGGTGCTCCATTTTTAACGTGAAGCAGCGTTTCCTCATTGGATAAATAAGGTGAATTTCTGAAGTGTCACTAAAGTCTGCAGGTCTGGCCCTCGGCCTCAGCTTCCGGCTTGGCATTCAAGTTCTCTTCCAGCATCTCAGGTCTGCCCCTGAGCCCACCTTTCACTGGGGACCTTCTCCATTTCCTGGCCCAGGCTTCTACCTGGCATCTTGCTCAGCCCTGCACACCCAGCCCAGCTAGCAGTTGTTCCTGCTGAGCCATCCCTACAGCTGCACCGGCTTCTCAGTAACACCTTCAGATCCCTGGACCTCGCCAGGTCAGGTTGGACTCAGCAAGCCCATCGAGATAATGAGGAGAGGGTGACAAGCAAAGGACAGGTCACAGCGGTCCACCACTCTGATTTTAGCTTGCTTCTAAAAGTATTTGTAACCACTCAAGGATAACACAGACAGTCTAAGCTTCACTTCTTGAAGGTTCCGTGTCCAAAGAGGAAAATGTTCCCACCTGCAGTCGACACCATGCACTGGGCCTTCTCTCTGCTTCACCCCAAATTCCCCAGCGCTGAAGGACTAGAGTTAGCCACTCTCCTGCAGTGTGTTTCCCTATGTATTTAGTGTAGGAAAGCTTTAGGAGCAAGGTGTGCATTGCGTTTTTGTTCTAACCTGTAGCTCTTCTTTGCAGGAGAACTTTCTTGTTATCTGGAAGGAAACATTGATGACTGCTTTGCTGCTGTTGTTGGGGTGTTTTTAATCATACCTTTTGTGTCCAGGCACAGGACAGGACTTCTGCCACTCAGACCCAATTGCCAGAGGCAGCAGAGACCTTTGGTCTCTGAATGTCACAGTTGTTGCTGGGAAGAATCAGCTGGTCTGTCCTGCCGGAGAGAGTGACCTTCTACAGAGATGGGATCTGAGAATCTCATCTAATGCACCAGCAGGACAGGAATCGCTGCCAGAAAATTCCCCATCTCCTCCCCTCCTCCAGCTGACAGGCCGTTTCCTCCAGTGGAGTCACAGCCCGCAAATTACTTCCAGGCAGGTTCACCTTGACTCCACAGGAGTCAAATGGAGAGGAAAGCGGAGGAATTGCCTTGCTTCTCTGCTGTCACCAAGAGATCAGAGGAAATTATTTTAAGCTCACATGTTTCAATGCTGGTCAGACTGTTCACCTGCTAGCAGAAAACAGGCTTCAGAGAGATGGTTTGGGTGGAAATGTTGGATCAGATGCAGAAATGGTGGTCCAGCTTGAGTGACACCAGCACTTGCTGTAAGTGCCTGCAAAGCCAGGTCACCTTTGCTGTTCTATTTACAAAACTCACCCCTGGTGGAAGTCACTTTTGGTCCCTGCTATAAGTTGGGAATTGATAATTTCTGACACTGTGACTTCTCTAAGCAATCAGGAAAGTCTCTTTTTTATAGCTTCTAGACAAGTGGTGGGCGGGGGTGCTGTCAGCAGGAGGAGAGACACAGCTCTGTTAGGCCTGCTGGAATCAGGGCTTGTCTGGGCAGGTCAGCCATGCAGCAAGGAGCCGGCACCACGTGTCTGGTCCCAGGCCCGGGGCCAGGATCAGGAGAGAAATACAGCTGAGGGGCTTCCCTGAGGGAGTGCGCCAGCCAGCCAGCCGGCAAAGGCTGTTCGAAGGTGACTGTGAGTGATGAACAAGGAATTTCAGTCTGAAAAGTTCTGTTTGCATCAAAGGAAAACTGAATGTTGAAATTCTGTCTCACTGTACTTAGAATATTTTATACTGTTGCTGTGAAATCTGTCTCTTACTACTTAGAATATTATTTTAAACATCCATAACCCATGAAAATTCAATAAGAGCTGTTGAAATTATCAACTCTGCTATAAAATAGAATTTTTAGTTACTTGGTCATTAATAAATAGATTTTTAGCAACTGGTAACCTGAGCAATAAAAAGTTAAAATAAATAAATTATGGTCTAACCAACTAAAGAAGAAAATAAAGGAGCTAGAACATTCATTTACCAATGTATAATTATTTTCACCAGAGAGTAATTTCCATGGTCAGATTTTTTTAATTGGATTTAAGTGGAATCTCATTCAGTTTCCACTAGTTTTTTACAGGCACTCATTTGTTGTGTGTGTATATGTGTGCACATGTCTGTGTACATTTTTGTGTATGTGTGTATGCATGGGTATGTGTACATGCGTGTATGAGTGTGTGTTAATGCGTGTTAAGGTGTGTATGTGTGTACGTGTGCAGATCTTTGCAGTCTGATCCCATGTGTGACCACTACCACCATCAAGACACAGAGCTGTACGTCACCACGAAGGCACACCCTAGCGCTACCCCTACAGAGTTGCACCAACCCCCATCCCCTCCCTGTCCCCTGGCAACCACTAAATGGTCTCCTGCTCAGATTTAATTTTAACCAGGCTGTCTGGCCCACCACCCTGGCTTGGGTCTTGTTGTTAAAGAGGCCCAGCCAGAGTTTGCTTGGCTTCCAGATGAATTAAACATTAAGGAAAAATCGAAGTGGGACACAGTGACCTTCCAGCAAACTAAACAAGGTAATTCATTTACTTTGTTTTTCTTTTCTTTTTTCCCAAAAGAATAAATTTTGGTTGCTCTTTTCTGAAGTCAGAAGGTAGAAGCTCTTCAAGGAAAATTTAAAAGAAAAAGGTCAATTTATAGAAATAAATAACAGTACAACTTCATTTATATTACAAACAAATCTATTCCCCAATAATTTAGTGAAACATCCATCTTAGGAATAATGAAAAAATTTGGTTCTGGTAACTTAACAAGAGTTTCATAATGTCATAATTCTACAAGTTGTTAGAAAAACTCTAAAGCCTGGTCTGAACTCCAAGTCATTTTAATCAAAATCACTTCATATCATTTTCAAATAATTACACAAGAAGTTCCCCAGGAAGTTTCAGCATTCATAGTCCAAAGAACCGTGACATGAAATGTCTGGGTATTTGTAATTAAATGGATAGTTTTTAAGATGTTTTCACTCAACTGTTTGGCAAGCTTACATTTCTAAAATATAGTTATTTTTATATTTATTTAGGTGGTGGTTATATGTATATTATATACATATACAACAATAATATATGACATATTAGCTATTTATATTGATGTTATATAACTATATAATATACATATATTTAAATATAATATAATTATTATATTATTAGGTAGTACTAATGTCTATATTTTATTCTATATTATATAATATAAATGTGTAATACAAGTCATTATTCCATATAATACAGTATATATTATAATGTGTAGTATTTATTATATATTATTATTTTTACATATAACACAAATCAGCAACACATGAATATGAGGACATGGCCCATCATTTACATTTTGCATTTGACATGTGAAAAGGATATTTAGGGAATTAGCTTCACAAAGTGACAGCGAGATGGTATGAATACTTCACAATGACCCCAGAGGGTTCTCCTGCAGGGTCCTGAGCATCTGACTGTTGGATTAACAGGTATTCACTCTGGTTTTTGATTGTAAGCTCTGTTAGGGCCAAGTCTTATTGATTTTTTTTTTGATTCAAATAATGCTTAATCACAGTGCCTATTAGGTGTGTAACATAGGGGCAACTTGTACAAATAATTGTTAAAACATTTCTACTAAAATGAAAAACAAAATTCAATCTAAAGATTGCTGGGCTGCTTTCTTCTTGCTATAAAGTTCTACGGCTTCCTCTAACTTTTTCTGACAGTGCAGTGTTCGTGGGGTGGTTTCACAGTGCGGTTTGTCACTGTCCGTGGTGCTGACCACAGCTTATTCTTCTGGTCCAAAGGCTAATACTTAGAAAAAACATTTTATTTACACACATTTTCTAATAGAAACTGCTGTTCTTTGCAGCTGCCCTGGACTTGTAGCCATGAGCTACTTATGTCATTGAGGTTAAACATTTGGTTCAGCCTGACTACTAACATGCCTTTTTACTTGTTTTCTAACATTTTATTTTGAAAATATTTGAACATAAAAGCAAATACCCATACAACCACCACCTAAATTCTATTTTTTACTGTTTTTTTTTTTTTACCACATTTGCCTCATCACATGTCTATCCACATATCCATCCATCTATCCATCTACCAATCTATCCTAATTCTCATGCAACACAAATCAAGTTGTTGGTTTTGGTTCATGTCATGCCTAAACCCTTTAGCATGCATTTCATCAACTAGTGTTTGATATTCTTTTACAGTTATTTCTATTAGAAGACCTTGTTTGAAAAAATCTTTCCCCCCATAATTTGACATTCTGCTATGAATATTACAGGTAAAATCTGTCTAATATCACTGTCGATGCATGCTGCTTGGTGAGATGTCTAGTTATAATTTCAGACAAAGTAGGCTGATGTCACCCTGGAGGCAGGGACACGGGGAAGTTTATTTACCTTCCTGAGAGGGAGGTCAGTAACACTCTGTCCCTGGAGTTTCTTTGTGAGGTCAGCCAGTGTGAGGTTGTCCTGGGGCCACTCTAGGGATCACGGCTCCCCTCTCTACCTGAACCAGGGCCCAGGGACCTTCTAGAAGAAGCTTCATCCCTGCTTTCTGCCCCAACATGCCTTTTCTCCCCCAAGAAAAAGACTCTGAACAAAAGTGTCCTCT
Source organism: Indri indri (assembly GCA_004363605.1). Classification (NCBI taxonomy): domain Eukaryota; kingdom Metazoa; phylum Chordata; class Mammalia; order Primates; family Indriidae; genus Indri; species Indri indri. Next base: position 402,147 of record RJWJ010000091.1, read on the forward strand.
ACCCTATGCCGAGCCACACTCTTCTTTAGGTGTAACTGATGTGTTTCCTTGTGCATCTCCCTCCGGCATGTAGCACTCAAAGTTCTCCTATTAATGATTTTCTATGGGGGTGTTTTGTTAATTTGAGATTACATGGTACAAATGAAAAGGGTGTGATTCCTTATGGTATACAGCAGAAACTGGCCTTCTGGTGAGCTGTACTTGGGATAGAAAAAGAGACCCGTCTCCCAAGTACACACACGGCCCCAGGCCATATGTCTAGGATCTTTCCAGATCTTATACAGAGATTTACCAAGTTTTATAGCTTCCTCTAACATTTTCTAGCAGGAAATAAAACAGTTCATTTAATAGAGTTCTTAGCTGATTTCCTTATGTATTAAACTACTTAGACTTCTCAAAGAGAGCCTAGAGATTACTTTATATAAAAACGATTATTTTAATAACAGCAATACTATATAAGTGCTCAGATGGGATGAATATTAAGTGCCTTATGGATATTAACCTACATAGTCCTTCCAGCAACCTTATGAACTGTGCACTCCTGTCATCAATATTTTACAGCTGAGGAAACCGAGGCCAAGACAAAAAGAGTAATTTATTCACGCTGAGACACAGTGCCGCTGAGAGGCCAAGCTGGACTTGAAAGTGGGTCGTCTTGCTCCAGTTTGCTCTTAACCCATCGTGCTGCCTCTAAACCTGGGCCACAGGGAGGGTGCCGTTCCTAAGACAAGAGGCTTCCAGCATATTGTTAAGTAGGGGACTAGTCTGTATTTTTTTCAGAGTAGTCCACTAATCCTTTTTCTCAACTAGCTCTAGTGTGATAGAGTCAGACTCCATTTCTGATGTTTGGCTGCTGATTCATCTCTGAGACTCAGCCTCCCTTTCCTCTTTGCCCCGGGTCTGGACCAGCCCATAGGGGGTCTGCCTGACCTCTGTTGGCACTGGTGGAAAATTTAAACCTCCATGCATGGGACCTTTCCCCAGTCCCACTCCCAAGCCACTAAGAAGGCCAAATGCACTCCTTGGGCTTTGCCCACACCATCCGGGACTGGCTCGTGCCTGCCCAGGTGTTCCCGGGAGTTCTTTGTGTGACCAAGATGCTTTCTCTCAAATTCACTCCATGTATAAATAAAGTGTCATAAGCCTGAACATCCAAACCAAATGTTTTTTAGGGGATCATCTCAATTCCATTGAAATGTCCACGAAACATTTAAAGAATTTTGGTTTGACCTAATTTTTAGATCTTTATTTTTCACATCACCCTTATAATTATGCAAAAAATAATCAATTAAGATGGATTAAGATAAGGACAAAAAATTTTATTCTCCCAAGACTGCTCTTTATTACAGTTTTCTCCAAACTGCTTTTTATGACTCCGTTGTTTCAAATCCTATGTCCCTATAAAAATCCCTTGATCTGTTTATTACATTTTTATCTGCTGATTGCTGCAGGGTCCCTGGTGCAGAAGCAGGAGCTACTCAGTAATCACAGCTTGCCTTGACCCACTTGGGCGTCACCTGCCACCACAAAGACAAAGTTCACATGCAGGTGGCCTTACAAGTGGAGAACACCTGCAACTTTCTTTATGCTAAAAGACTTTGTAATGCACAGAGAATGATGCTGGTTTCTAAAACAAATTGCAAGAAATACATCATGGGAATTCTCTAATCTCATTAAATTCCTTTATTTGCAGTTTCATTAAGTAACATCTGTCTGTCTCCAACCTGAAACTCTCCCAGAACTGCAACCTTGTTTATTCTGCTGCCTAATCTGCATTTTCATTTGGATGTTGAGACAAAGCTTATTGATTGTCCCTCAAAAATCAACAACAAATAGACACTCCCAAGTTTTAGCTGGGCACAGGACCACCCACTGGAGAAAACATATCCAGCATCCCTTGCAAGTAGCTGGTGTGGCTGGTGGGGTTCAAGTGGGCAGCATGGACCTTGCCCCTTCCTGTAGCCACAACAAGTGTGGGTAAAAGAGGAACCTAATGCCCCAGAAGATGGCGGGGCAGCAGAGAAGAAGGTACCGGGTCCCTGGACTAACTAGCGGAACACAGCTTCCCGCCTTGCACTGCCAACCTGTCCCTGGGACCACCCAGGCTACCTCTGGACTGTTTTCAGGAGGTAGAAATCACTCAGGTAGAAATCACTCAGAGCTGTTCCTCCTTTGGGCTGCCAGCCTCAGTAGTATCTATAGCCACCTGGAGGCTCCAGCCAAAAATTGGGGAAGTTGTCTTTGCCTCACTTGGTCAAATTACTCACTGGGTCCCTGTCACCATCATCTCAAGCCATAATGGCTTCACTGGCTCCTAACTGAGCTTTCTGCTTCTGGTTGCCATCACCCAGCCCAAATCCATTCTCCACTTAGCAGCCAGAGTGATCTTTCTTAAAAATCTGAATCCAATTGCCATTCCTTTGCATAAAACCCTCTGATAACTTAGCATTTTACTTCAAATGAATCCAAATGCCTTACCCTAGTTTATATTGGTGTGGATTTTTCATATGTCCAAGATGTGTGAAGAGAGGACTAATTATAGCTAATTGGGTTATAAATCAATATCCAAATGACTCAGAATGATAAACTTCAAAAATTAGTTTTTCTTAAGCTTTTAACTTCCAATTGCAGGTTTGTTTATACTATCAATAAATCTAACAAAATAAAAACAATGGCCTTTTGATAATAATAATTATTATTATTAATGTTACACTCACTCAAGTCTTCACCTGACTAAACACACTTAAATTATTTATATTTTCCACAGAAGTATTAAATACATTTATACAATTAATGGTCTATATTCACTTTAAGTATTTCTGATAACTGATTGGGCAAGTTTAAGATTATAGTAAATAAAACTACCCAAGCATTAATAATCATATGCCTGATGGCAAGAGCAGCAAAGTGCGGCCATAGGCCATGTCTACTTGCTGCCCGTTTTTATAAATACAGTTGACATTTGGGTGACATGAGTTGGAACTGTGCAAATCCACTTATAAATGGATTTTTTTCAATAAATATATTGGAAAAAATTTTGGACAATTGTGACAATTTGAAAAAACTCACAGATGAACTGCATAGCCTAGAAATATTGAAAAAAATTAGAAAAAGTTAGGTATGCCATGAATGCGTAAAATGTATGTAGGTACTACTCTATTTAAGTGCTAATCAACTGTTTATGTTATTGGTAAGGCTTCCAGTCAACAGCAGGCTATTAGTAGTTAAATTTGGGGGCAGTCAAAAGTTACGTGCAACTTTTTGAGTGCAGGGGTGGGGTGGGGAGGGGGGTGGCACTCCTTACCCTCACGTTGTTCCAGGGTCAACTGCAAAGTGGAAAACTAGCACACCCAATTGTTTACATATTATCTATGGCTGCTTTTGTGTTACAATGTTGAGTTGACAAGTTGCAACAGAAACCCTATGACCCAGAAAGTGTCAAATATTTGCTACCTGATCATTTTCAGAAAAAGTTTGCCAAGCCTTGATCTAAGATATTAAAACACTATATATAGTATTTTGTTAATCCAATCATGAATTGATGGGCACTTAGGTTGATTCCACATCATTGCAGTTGTGAATTGTGCCACAATAAACATTCACGTGCAGATGTCCTTTTGATATAAGGACTTCTTTTCCCTTTGTGCAGACACCCAGTAGTGGGATTGCTGGTTCAAATGGTAAGTCTATATTTATTCCTTTGAGGAATCTCCATGCTGTTTTGCATTGAGGTTGTACTAATTTGCAATCCCACCAAAAGCACGTAAGTGTTCCTTTCTCTATGAATCCACACCAGCATCCATTGTTTTTTGACTTTTTCATAATGGCCATTCTAAAAGGGACAAGGTGGTATCTCATTGTAGTTTTAATTTGCATTTCCCTGATGATTAGTGATGTTGAGCATTTTTTTATGTTTCTTGTCCATTTATCTATCTTCTTTTGAAAAACTTCTGTTCACGTCTTTTGCCCACTTTTTAATGGAGTTGTTTGGTTTTTTTTTCTTGCAATTTGTTTGAGTTCTTTGTAGATTCTGTATATTAGCCCTTTATTGGATGTATAGTTTGCGAATATTTTCTCCCATACTCTACATTGTCTGTTTACTCTGTTGATTGTTTGCAGAAGGTTTTAAATTTAATCAAGCAAATCTCACAGTGTCCTAAATATTATTTTAGTTTGTACAAACTAAATCAAATTCTCTTAACACCATTCAACTTAAAATAAGTCTAAGATGTCAACACGTATTAATCTTTTCCCAATATTTTATTATAAAAGTGTTTAAGCATACAGAAAAGTTAAAGAATTTTACACCACCCTGTCTTATGCTTAACATCTTGCTACATTTGTTTTACCACATTTCTAGCCATCCGTCTATCCTTTTATCTGTCCCCCAGCTTCTCTCTCTCTTTGTTTCCTGGAATGCATTTCAAAGTTATGGATTAGTATAACTAACTTACCACTAGCAAACCAGGATCTATCTCTTCAGGCCATCTTCTCTGCTCAGAATTCTATTTTGCTGAATGTGTATTTGCATGGCTGGTTTCTTCTCATTGTACAGGTCTCAGCTTTAATGTCAGCCTTCAGAGAAGCCTATCCCAACCTCAAAAGCCAGGAGCCTTCCATTCTAGCTATCAGTTTCTCTTTTTCCTTTAGATTCCATATTTATTTTTTCCCACTTTCTCTCCTTCTTGTACTTTGTCAGTGACAGTCTGTATCATTCACTGCTCCCTCCCTAGAACCTGGCACAACACCAGAACAGAATAGGTGGACAGGGAATACTCCATGCATGAGTGAATGAGTGAATGAATGAATGAAGAGTTGATGATTTACTTTGATTTGTTTTTATTTGATAGAACAATGGTCTAACATTTAGTAGCCATTTGAACCATGTCTATTTAAGGGCCCTACAATTCAAGTATTCACATTTGTAATGTGATTGTCTCCTTGCCTGAACTGTTCTTTTACCGGAGAGTTTATGTCTCTAAGACAGTTGTCATAGTCAGGGTGACTTCAGCAATCATTATCTGGGCCCCACCTGCAGTTTGGTTTGCCTTGAAAACATCCTTTGTCCGTGTGGGAAAGAGCTTTGAAATGGAAATGAAGGTGGACCTGGTAACATTAGCCAAGGGACATTCTGTGCAAAGCACTGAAACTTGAATGATAAACCATGCCTATTAAACACTATCAAGTGCTGCCAAAGAAATGTTCATAAGACAAATATGCCGGAGGTGTGCACAACAAGACATATGGCCACTATCTTGGAGCCTGTTACCTTTCACGGGAAAGAGAACTCAGAATTTTTTAAATTCAAGTGAATTTGTATAATATAGCTGAAAGCAATAGGGGTGAGCAAAGAGGGAGGTGAAAGTCAATTCCATGGATATTGGGTATTGATTTAGGAGTCATGTGAGTGGTTTAAAGCACTCTGGAGTCATGTCTTCCAAAAGAAGAGAATTTCAAATTTTAGAACTAATAGACTTTGAAATTTCTGGGTATATTCCTCATTCCTAATGTCGATTATACTATAAAACTTCTTCAAAGACATAATGACCAGCCGTATCCAGCACTCACATTGGTGACATAATGCTTCTGTGATTTCAGATGATGTTAACTCAGCATTATCTGGGGGTGGATTGTCATCAGCTGCCTCTGAGGATAACACACAGGCACAGCTGAGCGTGTGAGCAAATGAGGCTGTTCTCTTACAGGAGCCATGTTGAATTGTGAGAGTATTTACAACTCCCCACTCCAAAAAATGTGACATCCAAAGACTCAGGAAATGGTCCTTTGCTCCTCAGTGCTGCAGCGTGTGAGGAAAGAATTCAAACATTCTACAAAGCATGTGAGCAGCAAAGGCAGATAAAACCCTGGCAATGGTATCACCTGGGTCACAAAACTAAATCAGATTATAGAAGTATTTTGTTTTATCAGCTAAAGGAAAACCGTGACAAAATTCCCATAGTCCCTTTGTCTATTACCAATGGGCCTATTACCAAACATCTCTTATTAGGAAGATTTTCAGAGTGGAATGGAAAATTATAGTCCTGTGTCAAGAATCTCCACGTACCATACTGCAAGGGAAAACTTCATCAGTCTGTTTTGATTAATTTTACCTATGTAATTTTACCTATGTAAACTTAAACATGGACCTCAAACATATATCCTTGGGCAGAAGAATGGAAAGCTGGTGATTTGTGAATAAAAATGCATCTTTGGACTAAGATGTACATGTTGAGCTGAGTGACCCTTGATCATCTGAAGTGTGAAGGGATAGACATCTGGGATTTCTCATTCTTCTGTATTTGCCAACATTCAGAGGAACTGGCTTTGAGTATGCAACAGGCAGAAAGGGGAACAAAGATGTGTTTGTACCAAACCACAAGAGCTACACAGGGGCCCCTCTGTTAAGAATGGCAACATTAAAGTATTAAGCTGAATTGTTCATCCTCTTCCCCAAATTTGTGGTCCCCAGGCCTGGCTGTAATCATGAGAACCAGATAAAACGAGATCCCATTTTTCAGAGAATCTAAGGGTCAGAATTTGTCATGCCCACTGCCTCTTCTCCGTCACCAGGGCATTTCGGTCCCATTCCTGCACAGGTAGTCACCACACTACGTGTCAGTAAGTGGGGTCTGTGCTGTCCTCATCTCTTCCCCCTGAGTTCCACAGAGGCTCTTCCCTACCCCAGTACAGTGCTCAGCACCCAACCATTCTTCGTCGAACCAATGAGTATGAACAAAATGCATGTTTTGCAGTAAAGTGCATTTGGCCTACATGGACAAATAATTTTAAAAGTGCAATCACAGCAACAGGAGAAGCAAAAATCTAGAAGATCACTTGAAGCACATAAACGTCTTTAATTACATTTGGAGCCTCCTGAGAGCTGGTAAGAGGTATCGGATGCTCTGAGAATGGTAAAAAGTTACCAGCATAGCAACTGATTGACATCCATTATTTCTCTGGGGCTTGGAATCCAGTCCTTTCTGGTCCTGGCAACACCCTCTCCTGTCCAGACACATCTCTAACCAGCAGGGCCAAGGAACAGGCTGGAGGAAGGTGAATTAATTGGCTGCCCCAGGGTGTTCCTCTCCAGTGCAATTCCGAGCCCCAAAGAAATGTGAAGATAAGTAATTTTAATCAAGCATTGGATTTCCCATAAAGGCCAGGGGGTGGTGTTCCAAAGGCTGCCTTCTCTGAGCTATGATGCCCACAGTCATACCAATGTCAATACAGCAAATTGCCCAAGTCATCAATCCTGACCCAGCTCTTGTAGGGTGTGGAGGGTGGGTTGGTGGGGACGGGGGATGCTGCCACTTTCTATCAGAGCCTAGCAGTTGTGAGACACAGAATCAGGCTAACACCCTATTCTATCCCACTCAGAATATTACCTAAAGCAAAAGCACCATCCATACCCACATAATCATCAAATCCATTTCTGTTCATCCTCACATTCATCTAAGAGAGCCTATCAGTCATTTGCATTGCACACACTCTGGTCAGCTAACTCCACTGCACACAGTTCTTTGTAAGTTTCTTGTCTGTTTTCATGGAAAACAATGCTACATACTTCAACACTGTTGCATGTGTTAATAAATGGATCATGCGGAATTCAAATGATAAAGCCATTCTAACAGCTAATGAAAGAATGCAGCGTTTAGAGAACATACATTGAAAAGGGCTACTTCAACAAAAATGATTTGCAGGATGGCAAGTCCGTAATAGCTAAATCTTACTAGCAAGTGCACATCTGACCAACTTTGCTTGAATAGGCAAGTCTACGTGTGTCATTTCAATCCGGAAGCTTATGGTTTCTTAGACACATTTCCCCCCTTACTTTATTGTGCATGCTGAACCGAATTTCTGAGAATTTTAAATTAAGCCCTCTCACTGCCAACCTTGGCCTTTAGAAGGCTGTGTCCAAACCCAAATGCCCAGTCCTTTCATGTGTTTTTCCAGCTTCAGGACCTTGCACTTTCTGTTCTCTTTTGCTCAGATGAAGTCCCCCCAGATCTTTAAACAGCTAGCTCCTTCTCAGAACTTGGGGCTTTCTGCCTATCCCATATACTTTGGGAGACCCTTCCTGGTTTCTCCAAATAAAATAGCCCTCACCCACTCACCCACCCAGTTACTCTGCTAGATTTTCTTCAGAGCATTTACTCATCAGTGAGTGTACCTACTTCTCTGTCTTCCTGGACAGAAAAGCTGGCCCTGTGAGGGGGTGTCTGCCCTGCTCGCTGCAAACACTCTGTGCTCAACACATGTTTGGGGAAGCCGGGGAGGAGGTGCCTGCATCCCACATCCTGTGTCCTAGAGAAGCTTTCAGGTGAAGAATTTAGCTGCTTCCCTGAGACCCCTCCCCAGAGTCCACACTGCTCTCCCGAGTAGCTGCCTGTTCCAGCTTGTTTCTGGAAAAAAGTCTGATTTCAGGGACATTAACGGCATGAGGAAAGCTGATCTCATTAAAAGCAATGGAAGCACAGCAGACTCCTCAGAAGAGTTTATGATTCACCTTACACAGATGAGGTGCCTATGGAGTTTAACTGACATAAAGTGACAAAGGGGTTTATGGAGCTACTCAGAGCCCCTTTCACTCTGTTTTACTCTTCTAAAATTTTAAAACAAAATGGAAAAATTCAAACAATATTAATCGCACAATCACTGTTCCTCGAGTAATGAGTTCATGGAAGAATGCTTGAAAGTAGTTCTTTGCTTCGAGAACGTTAATTTCTAGGATCAACCATCAAGAAAGGGAACCAACAGAATCCATGAAAACTGAACCCTGTTTACAGCTAGTTCTTCAATAGGCCAACAGTAACAACATTAGCAAAATTCAACAGACATCGTGTCGCCAAGGGGGTTCTTGGTTTCTGCTACCCTAAAAGGCAATGAAATCGATCTTACATAGACTCTCCTGAATCTGTCTCTAAAGGTAGCTTCATATCACCATATTAATGGACACTCCTTATTCTTACTTCCTTTAATTTCTTCTTTGCAATCTCGTAAATGAGCCTTTGCTTTAGGGGTTGGGAAACCTGAAACAGAAAGGGAAGATGGTTTTGCTTCTCTGTTCTGACTTTGCGGAGCAAAGACCATGTTCTCTGTGACCTCGGAAGACTCTGTTCCTCTTCCAGGTTGAATAACCCAAAACACCAGGACTTTCCTTCTGCCACTGACATTTTATGTTTGGTTTATAAATTATTTTTTAATTGTTTTTGCTAATTTTTATTTTTGAATAATTTAAGACTTAAAGAAAAATTTCAAAGATAGTACAGAGACATGAACCAGCGTGATGGCTGCACAACATTCTGAATGTACGTTGTGACACCACATTGCATATTCTAAAGTGGCTGCTACTTTTGGCATATTTGTTTTGTGTCAACTGCTTTACTAAAATCAAACTTCACTTAAAATAGGGTTTCAGCAGCCGACCCATTATCTATAGTTAATCCATTATCTTCACATAATGCTGTTAACTGAATAAAAATAACGAAGTTTATAATTTGGAAAGGAGAGCTTTATTTCTCATAAAGGGTTTACAGCCCATGGCAGCCACTCCAGCAGGCTGGACAGCAAGGCTCCCAGCCACAGGCCAGGAACACGTGCTTCAGGGAGGGACAATGCAGACAGGAATTTATGTGGAGCCGGTGGCTAAACATACATATTGAACAAGCTATAGGAGGAGTCATGAATATTTATGGGAAGAGAACTATGTGCCCACACGTTGGGGCTTTCCATCTGTTTACAGGGTCCATGATTAAAAATGGCCGCCCTCCATGTCAAACAGGTGAAACAAGGACACAAAAACCCCTGAGGATGTTCTACAGAGTATTAAAACCACTTCGTGGTTGGTGGTCTTTTGTCAGGAAAGAACAGTGGTCTGGCCCTTAGGGAGTAAAATGATGCGTGGCCAACCTCTCATCCTGTCATGGCTGGGAGCTCAGTTTTAAGGTTCCCTTCGGGTCCCCTTGGCTGAGAGGGGCCTGTTAAGTGGGGGATGGGAGGCTTAGAATTTTATTTTTAGTTCACAATGCTAAGTTATCTTTTCACATTTAGATCTTTTCTTTCTTTTTCTCCTTGTATTGCATTGGTTAGAACTTCCAGGGTGCTGATATATAACATTAGTGATGGTAAACTGTCTTTTCTTCTTTCTTTCTTTCTTTATTTTGAGACAGTGTCTTGTTCTGTCACCCAGGCTGAAGTACAGTGGCATCATTGCAGCTCATTGCAACCTCAAACTCCTGGGCTCAAGGGATCCTCCTAGCTTGGCCTCCCCCATGTCTGGGACTACAAGTATGCACCACCACGCTTGGCTAATTTTTAAATTTTTTGTAGAGATGGGGTCTCACTGTGTTGGCCTGGCCTTAAGTGATCCTCCTGCCCCAGCCTTCCAAAGTGCTGGGATTATAGGCATGAGCCACCAGAACAGACCCTTTTTTTTTTTAATACTTAAAGGGGATTTCTTCTACTGTTTCTGCCACATGGTTCCACCAAGACATTTCTGGAGATAAATTTTGTCATTTATTTAATTCATGCCTTAGTTATCAATCTGTTATCCTTCATCCTGAGTCAATTTATTTTCCCAGAAATAAAATTTTTCTTGGAGATTTTCACATCTTTAAAAATTTACAACTGTCTCTTTAATAACATCACTTCATAATATACAAATCGTGGGTTCCTGAATGACAGAGGACGGATGAAGAAGGAGAGCCAATCACGGAGTCATGGGCAGTCAGACGGCAGAAGCCAGGGCTAATGTGGACCCATTAACTGAATCTAAGTCACGCCGGTGTGGTATATCCAACAAAATCCAAAGAGTTGAAAGCAGGAATCAAAACAACAAAAATGATATATATATTTGTGCATGTTAATAAATTACAATTAACTCATTGTTTCTTTTTAACAACCACATGCAACTTTTAACTTTCAGATTCTCCCTAGAGAATTGAGGAAAACATTTTTTAGCCTCTCAAAGTTATACATATGTATATACACATACACATACATATATATATATATCTTGCCTTATAATTTAGTATCTTTCCACTATTTCATTCATGTTTATTTTATTTCGGTTTCATTAGGTTAATTTATATTATCACAATACTGACTCCATTATTTTAAAATTCAAGAATAGTATGTGTATCTATTTAAAACACTAAATAAAACAATTTCTTGAATTCCTTTGATTTGGAATTTAAAGTATCTGATTCTTTCTAAAAACATTATTCAGATTAATGTTTTTTTTCATATCCATGCCATCTTCAAAATTGAGGGAAAAAATCACTTGGCTTTAACTTCCAAAAACCTAGAAATAATTAATTAACTAATTAATTTGACTGTTGTGCTGAGTGGAGCACACACACACAACGTGCACACACAAGCACTAAAAGGACTTAGTAGAAGCTCCTATATGAGCAGTAATGGGCAGAGCCTCAGATCTACTAGAAAATTTATAAAACAGAACTCAGATTTGTTTTCCCTACACTATTTTGGACAGTCCATACACTGTTCTCTGTTCTCTTCTGGCCTTCTTTGCACATTCCAGTTCAAGCTTCGGGGAGCAGACGCAGCTCACCCACAGAGTAGTCACAGTCCTGGGGCGCTCAGAGCTCAAGTGCAAACGTCCGGCCAGCGCCAGGTCCCTCTTCCCACTGACTGACCTCTCCTGCCACCCACTCCCTGTCTCGGAGACGCTGGCTGTGCACGCAGTCTTGCTGGGCTTTGGGAAATGGGATCCTGAAGCACGCTCCGCGCTGCAGGTATCAAGGATCACTGAAAGTACGGACGCAGACAAGCGAATGACAAAAGCAGGACTGGGGAAGGAGACGCTTCCAGAGGACTGCGGTGGGCGTGTGGACAGCGACACCAGCGCAAACCACCAGTGCTGTGCAGAAGGGACATAGGAGGAGTATGACCTCTGCCCTGATTGGCTCACATTCATTTCTGGGAAGCAGAACTAGGGCATCTGAAATCACTTCCTCTGTTCTCTGAAATTAGCTGGACGGTTTCTCCGTCCAACAGTCGTTCATCTCATGGCGCAGCAATGAGAAGTGAGGACAGGACGCCAACATGTTAACAGCCTGGAGGGGATGGATGAGAACCTTCACGTGAGTCAGTGAATGTAAATCACCAGGGAATGTGCCCTTATGGACGCTGGGATCCTCACCATGGATAACGAATGAAATGCAAATATATATATGCAGATATATATATATATATATATATATATATATATATATATATCTCAAGGAAAAAGAGGTAGTAAGACCACAGAAAAACACCATAGCTCCATTATGGAATATGAGTCCTTTTTCGAACCCGGGCATTTGCCTGGACATTCGCCTCTGCATGTATGTGTTTAGGAGAAAGGAACGAAGGAAAGAAGTAGGAAGGGGTTGACATCCAGGGTGATAAACAAACAAGGCAAGGGCAGGTACGCAGCAGTGCCCACGCTAGACGGCACTTGGCTGGCCATGTTGTCATCAGAATAGAAAGAAAACCAGCACGAGGCAGCAGTCTTTGTGCAGGAGGACTGTCTAAAGGCCTAGCCTTGGTTTGAGAATAAATGTTCTTTGTGTTTCCGGCTCAGCCCTGCCTTGTCTGCTACCTGATTCCGTCCGCATTTTATGTGCTGGCTGCCACCTTTAATTTTTTTTTAATTTTAAATTATTTATTGTTTACATTTCTTCATATTCACCCCAAAGAAGCCATAAATTACTCCTACTTCTTTTCTCCCACTCCATTTTTCTTACTAGCGTTTCCTCTTACTGTATTTGCCCTAAGCTATCAAATGGATATATTGTTTTCTAAAAAGAAAACTAAAGAAGAAAGCAATGTAAGAAAAGCACTGTGTATTTTTATTAAAAAAAAAAAAAAAAAAAAAGAATACCAAAAAGAAGAGAAAAATTAAACCAAGCTTGGCAGCACTGTTTATACAAGTGATCACATCATATTTTAATGAATGACCTTTTCTGTAAGTGAAATTACTTGGCCAGGACCGTTTCCCCCAATATGCAGAAAATGCGCTCGATGGGACTGCCAACATAATATTGTAATGGCTGTTTCTGGGATGTAGTCTAGCAGTGCTGTAAAAATAGGACATGGTGTTTTAAACAAGATTGGCTAATGGGCACAAAAAAAGCCTTGGAGAATGTGAAGAGGGAAGGAGGAAAGATCGTGACTCTCCCCACTCTTGGGAGAGGAGGCACTTGTCAAAGTTCTCTCCCCGTAAGCTCCCTGTGGACTTGCAGTCCTCCCTGCTTAACAACTACAGGCCACCTCGGGGCTGAATCAGGAAAGTGGCCCTGCGGAAAGTACACTGTCCAGTGAGCAAACTGTTTCGAAGGGAAATGAGAGCATTATTTATTTCCGTAATTACAGGTATAGCCCATGAGATATTTACTATTTTGCCTGATGAGCACTTTGCACCTAGGATGGTGGAGCCCCCTGCTCTTTGAGGCTGCCAGGTTGGCCCACACAAAATGCTGTGGTTGAAAGATTTGGGGGTGTCGCCTTTAAAGGAGACTGCAGTCTTCAGGGCATCCTCAGATGTTCCAGGTTTCTTTGATGGACTCCCCAAAATTTAAACAATGGATGTGTTGATGTGCCAGAATTAATCTAAAATTTTAACATAGCCACAAGAAGTTTGAAAGAACACAATGGTGAATGGAAAAAGAACCCAGAAATGACTGCGGAAGGACACTAATGGGGTAATGAATGTAGAATAGACCAAAAGGAAACTTACCGAGCATGCGAAACATTAACCATTGTTATCTCTGGGTTATCAGATTATAATCAGTTTCCGTGTTACTTCAATCCTTTCTTAATTGTCTACAAGTGGTATGAATTAATTTGTCACAAGGGGGAAGTCCAAAACAAGCGACAGGTGTCAGTTTTCAGACATTGCAGGTTTCTCAGGCTCTGTCTGGAGAAGCCATTTCCAGCTGAGAGCTGGGGGCCGGTTGGTTGGGCTTCCAGTGCTGGTTAAGGTGGAAGGTGTGAGATCACCAGGGGCCGTCTCACAGTGGGGCCTCTGCTGATAACTGGGCTGTTGCCTACTTAATCCACACATTCTTTCCCTCAGTCACTCATCCAACAAAGCGCTGTTGGGCACTTACCTGCCCCAGAACTGTGCCTCACATGCTGTGTGTGATGCTGAGAGAACCAGACACACTCCCCTCTCTGTCCACAAGCCAACAGGACCTGGACGGGCAGACTCCATACCATGGACAGTAAGACTCGTAAGAGTGCTGGGCAGGACCAGCAAGTGTGTTAGAGGATCATCAGAATGTATATTAATATGATGCATTTTTTGGCACAATGGAGCTCTCAATCTGGGAGGAAGGATGTGCCTAATGTGAAAGAAACCACTGAAAACATACAGAAAGTGGAGCACGAGATATTTATACAAAGGAATAGTGGTGGGGAGGTGGGAGAAGTGGGTGGTGTATAGGGTGAAGTGAGTCAGGAAAAACTTCTTGCAGACAGGACATTGCTCCTGCAAAGGAAATAAATGTGACAGCAGACAATGGTTTAGGAGAGTGTCACCATGGGAGGGTGACAGTCTCGGGGACAGGGATAAACAGAGCCCTGCTCTCTGGGAGGGCTGTGCCCGACTGTGCAGGCTGCCTTTGGCTTGCAGCCGCGTGTCTGTGGAAACCCACGTGACCCCTGCCTGTGTCCCACCTCAGTCTGCCTGCTGATTGGTGACATCACGTTCCAGGACTGTCTCCAGGACCCCGTATGTGAAGGTCAAGAATGTCTCCAGGGAATCCTCACCTTTCTGCTCACTCCTGTTCTGCCCCCTGATTGGTTGTCAGAAGAAAAAAAAACGGTTTCAATTTTGTCTCAAAAACTACAGGATTGCAGAGGGGAAGAGTTGCAGCCTCCTTTCCACCCGGCAAACAAGTAGAGGCTTAATCGTTTTGGCAGCAAGTTCATCCCCAGAACTCCTGGAGGCACTAATGATGGCACACTCAAACAAAACTTGGTAAACACGCTGGGTGGCCATGAGTTCATCCAAAAGAAAATCAAATGGGGAAAACATCTAAAAGCGCTAAGAACCAAGCCTGGCTCTAAGGTCAGGGGCGGAGGAACTGGGCTCTGCAGGGGTGGTTTCTGTGGGCGGGGAGCTGCAGGAGCCTCATCTCCGACCCTTCTGGGCCCCACACCTGCCTCCTTCCCCCAAGCCCTGTGCTGGATGCTACTGGGGAACAAAAGGTTTATCAGAAACATTTATGCCTTGGTGCCTTATCTCTGGTGAAAAACACTGATTACTTTGCTATCATAAGACATCTCTACTAATAACTGCTGCTAGATGCTACAGGTGATCGGTTTTCGTATTATGACTCAAATGAAAGGAAGTTTTTCCAAAACATGTCAAAATTTAACACCCAAACTTGTAGAGCTATCTGCATCAGATTCATCTCAAAGAGAATCTTCACCAGAACCCAGGGGCTCTAGAAGAGGCTAATACCTAACATGTACTTAAGAATCTCCAAGCGTATGTGTCCCTGGACATGGGGACCTCCCCATGTCCTAATTGCTCAGGCGCAGGGAGCAGTCTGAGAACAGGGAAGCTCAGACAGTGAGTCTGGAGGGAGCTTGGGATCAGTGTCGGGTTTTACACCTGAAATCAGAAGCTCAGGTGCCGTCCCGGTGGGAGGGTGCAATGAAGGTAGCAGGAGCCCCTGAGGAGAGCACAGGGCTGGGGTCCACCTGGCTTCTCACCTCCCGAGCAGTTTTTGACTGAATACTGTCGTTCTAGAATTGTTTCTTCCTTCTTAAACTGCAAAAGAGCTGAACTGGACATCCCAGCTATAGCATTCTCTGATTGCAGGAATTTTAAATAACAAGATACTTCTGCGTGCGTCCCTGACATCATTTCTTATTCAACAGGAGCCATTCCAGAAACACTATCCCTGCAGTGGTAACGGACGTGAGAACATGAGGGGAAAAGAGCCTCATTCTATCAATTTTGAGTTTATGTTACATATTATACATAACAGACATAACATGTAATACAGATAACATGAAAATATTATGTAGATAATACATATTACACTACATACATCAAATTATACTACATATGTATACTATTTACACATATTGTATATGTATAATTATACTATGTATTGCATATTTTAATATATTATTTATATAATATGTTATATATAATAATTATAATATGCTATATGTATAAATATATAATAATTAATATAAATACTATATATTATATTAATTGTATGACATAATTAATGATGTATTAATTAACATAAGATTTTACTTGAATATTAAGAAATTTTGTTCTGTGCCTGCTTTTCTTTAAACCTCTTTTTCTCCTGAATGATGCAACTTCTAACAAATAATATTAATGATGTAGCTTGTTTCTCCCTAGCAGATTTCTCTGTGACTCTTGTAAAATGTATCTAGAAATTGATTTATAGCTGTTCATGGTACCGAGATGGGAAAGAGATTGTCTGCACATTGTCACAGAGCATCGGCCGTGTCATTCACAAGCACCTGAGGCCCCAGTGGGCACCGCAGAGCATGCCTGGCTGGTTCTTACCAAGGCCTCAGGGCAGGAGGTGGCCCTGGCAGGTGCCATTCCATGGAGGCAACACTGGTGCATGTGCCCATGTGTAGTGTCTATGTAGTGTGTGTGTGTGTGGTTGTGCGCATGTGGGTGGTGTGCATGTGTGTTTAGATGTGTGTGAGTGCATGCATGAACGTAAATATGTGCATGGGTGAGTGTGGATTATATGTGAGTGTGGACATGTATGTGGTTGTGTGTGTGTGGTGAGTGTGCCCACGTGTGTCTGTGTGAATGAATGCAAGCATGTGAATATGCGTGTGAGTGTGGGCATGCGTGTGCATGTGTGTGGGACGTGTGACTGTGTGAGCATCTGTGCTCAGAAGGAAGGGATGACCTGACCCAGTGGTGTTAGCCAACTCTCTGCTCATCTGCCTTGATCTCAGGATTTATCCATGAGTGTCTGGGTCTGGGTGTCATTTAGCTAATTTTCTTGCAATACTATTTTTCTCAGTGGAGGCTTGGATAAAGGTTGGATGGAGAGACATTAAAAATATTCTTCTGTATATGTCCATAAAGAAGGTGTCTTATGATTCCAGGTGAGCCCAGCTGGACACCATGTTCTGAGTGGAAGACTGCTTGAGGCAGGCCCCGGGCACAGTCCTGCCAGCAAGGCCAGGGTTGTTGTTAGCATTTGCTCTGAGTCTGCTCTGTTGCACAGTGGAGGACGGCTGCAGCCTCACGAGGCAAGTCCCCAGTATTGCTGGAATGGGTGCAGCTGCGCCTGGTTAGAGCAGGCTCCATCAGACGCCCACCTCCGTGAAAAGCCAACCTCAATGAAGCACCTCTGGATGACCAAGCTTCGAGCATCACTACTTCCCTAGGAAGTCTCTGAGGTTAACTTTTTGGAGGACATGCCAAAGATAAGCCAGTGAAGAACTTGGCCCCATTAGTACCCACCTAGGAATTAAGAGGCAGGGAAGCAAATACCAGATAGAGTATGTTGACTCTGGGAGGGTTGCTCTGCCCTCCTTCCTGGCAATACCAAGATAGTGGCATTCAGGGTCTTGAACATTCCAGAAGGACCTTCGTAAACTCTATTTTTATCTGTGTTCTCAGACACAGAATCACCTAAGGAGACTTTCTGGTGAAGCATAGTAACTTGAGAGGAAAAGCGCTGGGTGGGAGACGTCGGTGTCTGTTTCAGCTTTCTCATTTGTCGGGTGTGCTCCTGGCCGAGCATGTGTCCTTGCTCAGCTTTCCATTCTGCGCGGCATGGAAGGGACGGAGATGCCCCCTTGCACACGTGCATGGGCACTGTACAGACAAGGGGAGATTTACATCGAAAAATAAAAACACGATGTAAGTGAAACTGCCAGATGCTTCGTTTCTCTCTGAACGCAGCAGTC
The DNA here is from genome assembly GCA_004363605.1 of Indri indri. Taxonomy (NCBI): domain Eukaryota; kingdom Metazoa; phylum Chordata; class Mammalia; order Primates; family Indriidae; genus Indri; species Indri indri. The sequence continues at coordinate 420,084 of RJWJ010000091.1, forward strand.
ATCACTTTCTGAGAAGTAAGGTAGTGAAATGCCTGAGATTAAAAAAAAAAAAAATGGGGTCTTTCTGGACTCCTTAGAAGCAATCTGCATTAAGAGACCTCCAGAAAACGCCGGCTTTTCGTTCGACCTTTTTTTACCCCAGCCCGCCCGCATGTCTCTAAAATTACCTGCAGCGATTCCAGTGATTTATGGGTAAGTAAGGTTAATGGTAGGCAATTTTCAGTGACCACAGGGTATCATAAAATGCAATTTCTGCAAATTCAGGCTGACTAAGGGAGGTAACACAAATTTGTGCTGATTTGTTCAAAGGCAGACTTTGAGAGGCTTGGAACTTCAGCTGGAGTTGTGCAATGCCTAATTGGAGAGCGTGCGTGTTTGCACGTTTATATTGAACAGCAAGCAGTCCACAAAATGAATTTTCAAAGAACAGGAACGCAGAGCTGTTTCAGTCCCGCATCACGTAAGCACGCTGTTCCTCCAGGCAGGAAGCAGGGCCGTTTCCAGGGCTTCTACCTGCCCTCCTCTCCTCTGAGCAGCAGGAAGAAGGGCCGGTGTGTCGGTGGGTGAGCTAGTTATTGACGGGGACAGATTTGCAAGGTGAGGGAGTTGGTCATTTCTTCCATTTCTTTATAGATAAGAGTTAGGTCAAATCATGCTTGCACAGTAAGTAAAACTGATTTTTAAGCAAATCATGTGACCATTTATTTCATGGGAAATGGTCGTATGATGGTGCTGAGAAGACAGCTCCGGCAAAGAAAGGGCAAGCACAGGTAGCACATTGCAGCAGGGGAAGGCAAACTTCAAGTTCATTGCCAACGTGGTACTCTTCCTGTTCTAAATTAATGTATGATACAAATATTAAAAGGTGGCATTTGTAGTCATGACTGCATGACTGTTTTATTACTCCCTTTGTGTGTTTTTTTTTTTTGTATTTGTCAAAAAAAAAAAAAAATAGAGAGAAGGCAAAGGTGAAAAAGACTAACACAAAGAAATAAGCAGGAGGTAACTACGACATCCACCGGCACAATCGCCAGGTGCAGGTCACAGCAGTTAAATGCAGCAAAGCCCAGAGATGTCCTGCCCTCCTTTTCTAACTCAACTAACCAGCAAACACATTTACAAAAAGATGCTGTTGATCAGGATTTTCTAGGTGCCACGGACTCAACGTGTGGGTCCCACTCAAAATCAGGAGGATTAATGCCCTGTAAAAGTGGCCCCAAAGAGCTCCCAAGCCCCTTTCACCATATGAGGACACAGCAAGAAGGTGCCACCTACCCACCAGAAAGCGCTGTCACCTGCACGTACTGGCACACTGGGCTCAGACTCTGAGCCTCCGGCACTGTCAGAAGTAAATTTCTGTTATTTGTAAGCCACATAATCTATGGAATTCTGTAATAGCAGCTGACAGACTCAAACATAAGGTAAACTTTCAAAAATACAGATTCTAGGGTCACAGCACTGATCTATTGAACCAAAATTTCCTGGGGGAGAGGGTGCAGGAATCTGTACTTTTTGCGAGGAGGTTCTTAAGATTAACAAGGTATAAAAATTATCTCATAACACCAAGATGCTGCAGCCTATGTCTGGAGGAGCCGCTGTGCCACTTGTGACTGACCTATGCACCAATCCCGACCCCCATCAACATGGGCAGGGGGCACCCGTCCCTGCGGAGCCACCTTCCGCAAAACAGAGAGCGTCCCAAAGAGGCTGACTGCATCACTGACTGGCGGTGTGGTCCAGGGTCCCCTTCCACCTCCCTGCAGAGCAGTTGCCTCGTCTATAAAAGTGGGGGGTCATGTGCCTGTATTACGGGGGTATTGTGAGAAGCCGATGAGACACCTCAATACTTGCAAAAGCCTTGCAAGTATGTAAAATGAAAACTGTGAGCTGTTCTTCCCCAAGCAGAGAACAGACCCAAATAAATACAGCATATATGTAGAGATTATTGATCTATGACATGTTAGATTTTATGAGCTGTCTATAAAGCAACGTTTGCTTTCCTTTGTTCCTGAAGTAAAACCATTACCTGCTTTTCTTGTTTCATCTTTTCCAGCCAATATGTCGAAGGATTCTTTGCCAAAATGTCTTCCTAAATTACCCAACCCGTTTTCTTCTGAACATTTAAAACCATCCAAACAACAAAATACATTTCGACCTAAGTAATTAAGTTTGTTCACATCAGTAACCCCGCTGTCATGTTGCGAATTCCATTCAGGAAAATGTCCCAGGGCAACTTTCTAATGGTCTGCAGTCAGATGCTTTCAAAGGAGAACATTCTGAAATGCTGGGTCAGGAAAAGCTCTGGTTGGGCTCGCAGACCCTGCTCCATCCTTTCAGCTGACACATCTCTGCCGATGCCAATACGGAAATCCACTTGCTCCTAGACTGTCTCTCCTCATACCTCATTAGGGTTCTACAGTGTTTCAAAATAAAGCCACTGCCAGGACAACGAAATATGTGGCAACGGAATACTTTAAAATCCCACATCGTTCTTCTTCATTTACTTTCTTTCCATCAAGTCTCCAAACCAAAACTATCAAATTCATTGTATGTGGCAATACATACGACAGAGTTAGATGCCCAAAACACTTTTGCAATCCTTTTGGGAGAAAATTTGAAAATATATCCATTTTAGGTTTCTGTAAGCAATCAGAGGAGCTGCAAATTATACTTTTGTTTTTGCCAAACTTTTAAGTTTGACATGATTGAAACCTTCTAAATTTCTCCAATTTTCTCCTGTAAAAACAAAACAGCCTTCTAGGTTTAACTGCTTCACCAGAGAGCATTCTGCAATTTATAGTTTCTCTCCTAGTTTACCACGAGGATGTCCCAGACAAAACTCTAATTTACAGTCAACAATAAATGTCTATTTTACTGGGGCTTGTCATTTAATTTGCCCTTTTATAAAACTATCTAACATTAGACAGTATTAAAGATAAGCCACGGTTCTATGGGTAGCAAAAACATAAGAAATGCGAATTTAGGCTCCTGCTTGGAAGCTGACCTCCACGGCGTTCCCTGCTGGAGTCCTCTGATCACAAAGAGAGCAGACACTACCAGAAAAGTTGGTATCATCTTTGCCCCCTGGGATCCAGATGTCATCTTTGTTCCTGGGATAGTAGCAAAAAAAACCCTCAAATCTTCAGAAAGTGGAGACAAGCATTGACCTTTAAGTTCAGGGACTGAATTACTCTCAGAGTTCCCAAAACTAAATTGAAACCTCCTCAAGTCAAAATTTCAAAACAAGCAGCATTTTCTCCCTTCCCTCTGTTTTTGTCTGAGCACAGCTCCATCTCTCTCTTTCCGCGGCATAAAAAAATCTCAGCAGAAGAGGCTCATTTCTCTGATTCTCATCAGTTGCTCAGCCCCTGCTAATTACCCTGATGTGATCACTGCACATTTTTGCACTGAAACATCGCTACGTACCCATGGATATGTACAATTATTATAGTCGACCTAAAAAAATTTTTTAAAAAGAAATTCTGATTTGTGCCCACCCCAGGCCACAGCAACCACGGCCCTGAGATTGAGCAAGCACCCGCTATGCGTGATGCAACCCTCTGGCCACTTTGACACCTTTGATCTCGACCATCCGCCAAAGCAAGTGTCAATACTGCCTTCCAGAGTTGGATCAGAAATGCTAAGAAACGTTCTATAGGCATCTCAGGAGGCATTCCTTAGCTCGTGTTCGAACATTGTAAAAGAATGGAATGCATGGAGAAGATGAACATGAGTTCACTGACTCTCAAAAGAGCGGGTGTTGAGAACTCCCCGTCCAACCTGGGAGACAGAAGAAATATGTCTCGATCCCACAGAGATCATACAGGTGGCAAAAATTTAAATTTAAGTAAAACAAACTCTCCTCACAATGAAGAAAAATCAGGTAAATCGCGGTGCAGCCTAAGTGGGAAATGGAACCACCACTGTTAATAAAAAGCCATGTCAGCGAAGTACGTTCCCACGGCGGAGCTGCCCGTGGGAGCCAGGCTAGGACAGGGCGCACGGTGGGACAAACAGCGCCTGGACCGCGGCGCTGCCTCCACACACACGAAGCTTGTTTCTCGCTCACGCGAAATCCGATGCAGGCTGGGGCTTCCAGCCTGGCTCTCCGCCAAGCAACCAGAAAGTGCCTGGCGTGGACGTGAGGTCTACAGATGGGGAGGGACACTGAGGAAATGGGTCTAATGGTGACTGCGGGCGGCTGGGGGGAGAGCCAGCGTGTACAGGGCAGGGCTTCTCGCTGTCAGCACAGCGACATGGCGGCAGCCCCTTCCTCGGGGTGGGGCTGTCCTTGGCACTGCTGGGTGCTGAGCAGAGTCCTCAGCCCTGACCCGCCAGATGCCAGCAGCACCACTCCTTCCAGTCATGACGTCCAAAAGTGTACCCAGATATTGCCAAACGCCCTCCTGTTTGAGAACCCTGGTATAGAGCATTATACGCCTGGGAAATGCTTTTATATTTCATTGTCACTGCAGTGGGAAACCAGTGGGTGGTATAGGCAGTGTAATGCTGTTACCAGATCTGCGCGCTGACTCCAGGCAGGACAGAAACATGTGAAACCATCGAGGCAGCCGTTTCTGTTGTCTTGTCAGCAGATGACGCTGCTTTGCTCTGGGTGGTGGCAGAGTGGACAGGTCGTGTTATTGCTCCGATTCGAAACACGTGATGTTGGTGGAAGCTACAGAGCCTGCTGGTGAGCTGAGTATGGCCTGAGCAGGAAAGACAGAAATCAATGATACGGAAGCAATAATTATGATATATACCTGTGGCTCCCAGACACCTATTTTTAGAATTGGTCAGAGTTGGCTTTATAAGAAATACCCAGGGAGCTTGTTAAAATTATAAATTCTTGAGCTACGTATCTGGAAATTCTGATTTATTAAACCTGGCCAGTGGCTCAGGAATCTATTTTTAACATATTTCTTTAGTGATTCTGAAAGGAAGTGAGCTTTTGTTCTCCCAGCACACATCATGTGGGTTTACGTGGGAATCTACCGCTGGCGGGTCACTACTGTACATTACTCTACTTCCTCAGTGACAGCCCAGAATAATAACTGCGGTTATTTCTGAGATGTGCAACTAGGGGTGCTTTTTACTTTGTTTTTCACATCTGTTTTTATTTCAAGTTAATAATGAGCACTGGGTTTTTTTCTAATTTCATAATCAGAGAAAAACGTGTTACACAATAATATGGCTATAGCCTACAAAGAAACATACAAAGCCTAAAATGTAGTGAATGAAAAGATCTTTGGCATATGTCTAAATATAGGCTCATTGTAGATGGCACAAAATTGCTGTTTGGTGTGGGGAGTATGTTAAAGAAATTCATGTTATGAGCCTGTCTACTGGAACTTATATGCTGAGAAATATAAGATCCTCACTGAAATTTACTTATTCCTGAGGAAAAGTATTTGCCACTGAAAAATCTCATCGAAGGGAGATTCACATAGATATCGAAGGCCCAGTCCGTGAACCCTGAAAAGGTGGCCAGAACCATAGCTGCCTGATCTCAGGGAAGTATTCCGTTTCTCAGAGTGGGAGAGGTTTCCATACCGACTTGAACTCCTCTCTTCTCCACTTCCGGGAGCGAACTCCTCGCTGCAAAGCGAAAGGTGCCCATGTGAATATTTGCGGCTCAAAAGAGCAAACAGAAGTAACGCATGCTCCTCCGGGTTGAAGTGTGTGTCTGCCTCTCCATTCCTCTCTTCTCCTGTGTGATGGGGCCACCGTGACACAAGCACGTGTCGACACAAAGATGCCCAGGATCCAAGCAAGTGGCCTGAAACCCTGAGCTGCAGCGCGGAGGGCTGGGACCCTGGACGGGCACCAAGACCCACAGCAGACTTGTCCAAACAACAAAGAAACTCTTGGTGTGTAGCGTCACTGAGCTGTGGTGTCGTGTCACTGCAGCATAATCTAGCCTACCCTGACTGATACAACAGTTTTGAAAACCGGGGTCTTTGATGAACTGCTACAGAATTGCCTTGGAGGTTCGGTGCATGATCAAAATACTCCCTGGTGGTGCTTCGGGGCATGTAGATTGACATGCACTGTGGCTCAAAGGAAGCCATTGCCATTGAAATAATGAACACATGTCATAAAAATTAAAGTAGCAGCTTCTAAAGAACTTCACTGGATGTTGAAATAACATTAAAAAGCTTGTAGAAGAATCCAACTTGAAATTTGAAATATTTAAAGATCACTATAGACTTCCCCAAGCCTGTCGGTCTGCTGAGATGGATACTCACCAGGCACCAGACTCCAGAATGCAGAATATTTTCAGGAAGAAGGAATACCCTTAGAAAACAAGGCGTATCAGATTCACCAGGGTGAAGCCTAGGAATTGTGATCTTAGTTCTCATTCTCTAAAATCAAATCATCTTCACATGATACTGAGACTCTAAATTCATGCTCTATTACAAAGATCCTGGGTTAAAAACCCCCAGCATAATGAGAAACGTACATTCTTACAAACCTTTAGCAGGATAAATTTGAAGTCAACAGTAGGAAAGATCCAGGAATTACTAAGGACGCCTTTCACAATATTTTTCCATGAGGACTTTTTTCTCAACTCTATTGATGTCCAAATGCATTTAAAAAATTATAATTATCATGTGGTTGATGCTAAGAGAAGCTGAGCTATGAACTGCATCTGAAAATGTGCTTGTTAGTGAAAGGCGTGATGCCCAATCTCCTGGGCAAGGAACTGTTTCACCCCACAATGACCCGTCGTCCCAGTTAGGGACCTATTCATGGAGATTGGCTCCAGAACAGTAATGTGTCTTGCGATGTCCCCAGGGATGCTAAAAGCAATGGAATTACTTTAAGGAATCAACCCCTAATCATTAGCCTATCTGAATCTAAACACCCACAAAGTTACTTGAAAGTTGTAAATGTGTCTTCGAATAGAAAAACGTAAGTTGCTGTTCATCCAGTCATCCCTATGTGTGATGTGGGCCCCCAAATACCAAAGCCCCCCAAGCACTTGATATTCCCAGGGTGCTATTACCGCTCTATGACATGGGAGTGATACCATGTGCATTGTGTTTTTGCTGAGGGAATAGTTTTTCCAAACGTGGCCTTGACTGCAGTTATAGTTTATTGTGAATGATGCCCCTGGAGACACTCAAACATGGGACTCGGTATTTCCACAGGACTTTTCTGGATCTCATGGAGAAGCAGATAGTTTCACTCTAGGGATCTGTTGTGGCATGGAAATTCTATTTATTCTGTAATGGAATCACTAGAAAATATAGTTCTGTAAGTCTTCTAGTATCTTTCTACATCAGCTGTCCAGAAGAAGAGAAGATATAAAACAGACAAGCTGCCTACTTGGCCGTATCAACTCTTCCAGTGTTACCGACCCGAGATGAGGTCCCCTTGCTTGTGCATTCCTCTGCCCACCTCCTCCAGCAGGACTTGCTCCATTTTTCTCCCACAAAGTGCAGTGCTGTGCCGGTCTATCATGTAAAAAATTCATGTCACAGGGCTCAATTCTCCAGCTTTGGATGTTAATAAAGCGCCCTGGAATCATATCTGAATTTGTGTTTGCAGATTATTAAAATATATGGGAAATTCCAGTTTTGTATTCTTTTTTTTTTTTCAGTTTTGTATTCTTTATGCTTCAACCTTCTTTATTAGAAACAACAGCTAGTATCAAAGCTGAAAAAATTCACATTGTTTCAGAAAAATGTCAATGATAAAATGAACTAAGGGCTTTTTTTGGACAAGGTTTCCACTGTTATCTCAAAAGACAAGAAGTTTCTTAATTTCCTCTAACATGTTTTTACAACTTGTATCTGTAATTCCTTTTTTGGTCCCTTTTAAAGGGTGAATATTGTGATAATATTTTTCTATCCAAGTAACAAATACAATTGAAGACTAAAGAAATAAAAATCACTTGTAACTCCCTTTCCAAAGACTACCAGTGTTAAAAGTTTGGAGGGATGTTTCTAAATTTCTAAATTTCTTTTGTGCATATTTATACACTTGCACATTTTATGAGGATATCCTGTGTATACTGTTTTATTACCTGTTCTTTTCCTTTGTATTATATGCTCATTTTATATAAATATATTATATAAATATCATTCCTTGCATATCATATATGTAAGTAATACATCAAGTATTTAATATATCAAGTATACTTTTCCATACCAAAAAATTGATAAATCATAAATTACATCAGTACTATACCTCAAAATGTAGGATTTTTGAAAAAATGTATAAATTAAACTTCCCTTTTCCCATCATTAACTGGATAATTACATATTTCAATGAGACATCTAAGATGTAAGAAATTGGTTTAATTTAGTGGCTTTGACTCTTTTCTCTCTTTCCTTTCCTGTGTAAAGATAAATCCTTCCTCTGAATTTCCTCATGATTGATGCAGCACTGGTTATTGTCTCTGTGGTTTTGATGATGCATTTGTCTCCGGTCCTGGAAGGGAAATGTCTGATACTGATGCCTCGAAGTTGGCTACAGCATGGGTGACCTCGTGCCACCCCCTCCACTGCAAGTTTTTATGTTGATAAAGGCTCCTCTGCCTGGCTCTTCAGGTGATCCAATCACAGCGTTACCCTGGGGTGGGGCTCAGGGTTGGGGTCCCATCATGGTCAGAGGACAGCAATGTATGGAGGAGCTCTCAGTGGACAAGGGCCCGGGAAGTCCAGCCATTCACACCCACCAGCATAAATCCTTCACAGCAAAAGACGCTTCTTCTGGGAAAGCCGACTTGCTGGTCCAGACCTTGCATCTAATTGTCTTAACATCTGTCACATAGTAGGCATTCAATACATATGGAATTAAAAAAAATTAAATGCCTAAATTATTAAAATACTGATTTAAAATGGTATCTGACTAGTTTTCTATGAACTCCTCTGAAAAAATCACATTAATTTCCAATTAAGACCTAAAGAGGAAAAACACCTACCTTGAAACCAGAATGTGTAGTCAATTGGCGGCCAGACTCTAGATGAAATTCCCCTGATTATACAGACCATTAATTAGCATTGAAAGGCAAGAGCAGTGGATCCCTCTACTCTTCCTTCTGGCTAAACATCGACGGCTACCAGAAAGAAAGGTCTTTATTGAGGGGAAAGTCAAGTCTCTGGACAGTATTCTAAAAATATTTCCACTCTACTTATCACTCATTTTTACCTGAAGGGCACAAGGAAGGAAAGAATGGCTTTTCCTAAGTCTAATAGGGTCTGAATAGGTTTTATTCCACTCAGTGTTAGGGTGAGTGAAATATTCAATGGGCTAAATATTGCAAAATTCAACTTCCCATCACAGGCATGTAATTATTAACTATAATTTCCAACAGCTAACAAGTAAAAAAAAATCAGAAACTCAAGGTTAAAAGTTATATAACAACCACTGTAGTTCAGGCAGCAGAAGTGCCTACAAATAAATCCCCTCTTTAATGATGACAGGACAGAATAGTTACAAATCTGGTGGAAAGTCCACTTTGCTGTTCTTTACATATGCTTTCTAACTTTATTCTTTGTAATAGGAAGAATAGTGACACCCCAGAGAGATCTACACCCTAATCCCCAGAACTTGTGAATGTGTTACCTCACATGGCAAAAGGGACTTTGCAGATGTGACTAAGATAAGGACCTCGAGATAAAGAAAATGCCCTTAATTATCTGGGTGAACACGATGTAATCACCTGGGTCCTTACCAGTGGAGACTTCCCCAGCTGTCGTTAAAGATGTGATGACTGAAGAAAAGTTAGAGAGATGTGACGTGAAACAAGCTTGTCCTGTCATTGCTGGCTTTGGAGACGGAGGACGGGGCCGTGCACTAAAGAGCACGGGCTTTCTCCCTGGAAAAGGCAAGAAAACAAATTCCCCCCTGGAGCTTCCAGAGGGAACACAACCCTGTTGACACCTTGATCTTAGCCCAGTGACACCCCTGCAGACTTCTAGCAAGCTAAAAGATAATAAATTTGGATTCCTTTAGCCACTAAGTTTGTGATAATGTTATAATACAATATAAAAACTAATCACTCTTATCTATAAAACAAAAGCAAATATTAGCTCAGAGCATTTTACTATCAATGTCTCATATTAATAGTTTTAAGTTTCTTCACATTTCAAGAAATCTTTTACTAAAATTTGTGTTCTTTTTTGTTAGAAATTCATTTACCTCTTAATTATAATCATAGAGAATTTTAAAATGTGTGTTTATCGTTTTTAATTCTATAATAAAAAGTACATTGGGCCATCTGTGCTCTGAAGTTTAGAGATAAAAGATTTTACCGATCACAAAGATGTTTAGTTTTCCCTTTCATCTTGGCTGATACTTCTAAAAGCAGTCGTACTTCCGATCTCCACCATTGCCAACGCTCACCTGGAGGCAGCAGCACTCCAGAAATAGCCAAGCAGAAAGTGGAGCAAGGGAGACCGGAAGTGGCACGTTGCATCTTAGGCATCTCATTCGCACAGTGTAGGTAGGAACAAGAGCAGAAGGAACCACGGTGGCATAGTTTCTGAAGATCAGAAATGGAATCCATCCATTTAGACTTTAGAGTGTAAGAAAGTCAGGCAGTAATCAAGAGGAAAAAAAATAGAACCTATTAAAAAATATTGCAAAAAATGACACTTGTGAAAAAGAAATACATCAAAAAAAAAAGTGAAATAAGAGCATCATTATAAAAAGCCAGAGAAGAGCATGTCTCTGAAAAAAATTGGCACCACAAACAGAAAATAATTTAGAAATGTGTGGGATGTACTTACTGAGATCCAGGTTGATATATCCTCTGTCTAAAGGAGAAAGCCATTAGGAGCAAATAGGCTGAGCTGACCAGGCAACCAGGGAGTGATGGAAGAAAGGACTGCAGAGAAGTGGCATGCTTGGCAGCTGATTCAGAGGGACAACAGAAGCAATGAGAAGCAAAGTTCATCACAGTATATTAAACTAGTGACAGTGGGGCCAACTTGATAAGTTCTTCTGTGTGAGTGGGAACAGAAGAAGAAAATCTACAAAATGATAGAGCAAGTAGCAGAGATGGAAGAGACAGATCAGCCAAGGTGAAAAGGCACAACTAAACATTTTTCTGATGGGTAAAATCTTCATTTCTGAGCTCCAGAGCACAGACGGCCTAACATGCTTCTTATTATAGAATTAAAAATGATAAATGCACATTTTAAAATTCACTTATGATTACAATTAAAAGCTAAATCAATTTTTAACAAAAAAATCCAGGCTAATAATTGTAAATTATTTTCTTAGAAGAAACTGAAACAATTACAGCAGAGACAATGAGCACAGACATGATCAAAAAGTGTTTTACTGGGTTGAATAAATATGTTTTAACAGAGATTGAAAGGAAGTCTCATCTGGCACCAACCTGCCCTCCACAGTTCTTCTCATCAACAACCTGTGCTTTGTCCTGTGTTAACTTCCTTACAACGATCAATGTATTTATTGTGACCTCCAAAATTTAAAAATGCATGGGTTAAACCAAAACTTGATACCAATTTTAACTGGGGTATTTTTTTTTATTGCTATGAGCTTCTGAGTAATTTTTGCCATATTTTGCTATGTTTTTTCAATTGTCTACAATGACATACAATATAATCAGAACAAATTATGAGATTCATAAATTAAAATACATTGATGTAGTGTTTGAACAAACAACCGGGCACTGCGTAGCCAAGGTGACAAGTAGTAACTACCACAGTACCATCTCAGGGCAGATTCTCTCCGTCTTCATTTATTGTCAGTTACACTCTCCACTCTTCATTCAGCTACAGTAAAGACCTAGAATCTGAGAAGATTCTATGCTACTTAGTCTACTGGCATATGTGATTTTAACAGAAGAGTTTTTATGAAGAAAAAAGTAACCTGTCACCCTGGCAGTGTGTCCAAAGCACTTCTGGAGCAATCTTTGATCACCAGGCTCCAGGATAAGTCTAGTGTCTTAAAATAGAAGATGCTATACTTCTCCTCTGTCCATTACAAATAACTTATCATTTCTTTTTTAATCAATTGGCAAATAATTAGTGTATATATTATGTATTTCTGGGGAACAAGGTGATTTTTATATATGTTTACATTGTAGAATGATTAAGTCAAGATAATAAATTCATCACCTCAAATACTTATCATTTTTTTGTGGTGAAAACATTTAACATCTACTCTATTGGCAATTTTGAAGTACACGATTTATTATTATTTATTATAGTCACCATTCTGTGCAATAGATCACTAAAGCTTATTCCTCTTGTCTAACTGAAATTTGGTACCCTCTGATCAACATAGGCCCTTGCTCCATCTACCGCTCTCCCCCAGGCCCTGGTAACAGCCATGCTACTCTCTACTTCCGTGAGTTCAATCCTTTAAGATTCCACATACGAGTGAGGGCGTGCAGCGTTTGCCTTTCTGTGCCGGGCTTACTTCCCTTAGCATAAGGTCCTCTAGGTTCATCCACATTGTCACAAATGACAGAATTTCTTGTTAAATGCTGAATGGTGTTCCATTATGTATATATACCATACTTCTATATCCACCAAGATAACACACAAGTCTTGGCCAAATTTTGTTAAAGATGTTGGCTAGAAGGAAATTATGTTACATATCTTAAAACGATAATCGATCAGACTTCCTAAGTATGGGAAGCATGTTACAAGTCCTGAGATTGTTCCCTGAGGTGACTGGCATTCACAGCAGTCGAGAATCGTCCCACCAAGACCAGATAGTCCTTGATTGCTGTTGTTTTATTTTCAGTGCTGTCCAGCACAACGCGAATGTGTTTACTGATTTCTCCACCTCTTAAGTTTTGAACAGGGCATGGAAAATTTTCCCGATTAGTTCTAAAATTTAGAACTTTTTGTGATGCAACTCAGACTTTGTTCATTTTCTAAAGCTTATGGAAAGGGGTCTCCTTGTCCTCTGCTACGAACATTGTCTGTGAGAGCTGCTGCATGGAGAACGTTCCTGAAGTCTTTGAGGACAACACTGATGATCCTCCAGTGTCCTTCTTCAGGGAGATCATCTGCATCCTCAGTCATCAAAACCAGAGACATTAACACCCAGGGGGACTGACGTCTGCAACTTGCAAACTCAGAAACAAGAGCCACCTCTGAACAGTCTCTCTTTTATTGTCTGAATTTTTTTCTACCTTAAGGCAGCTGGACTCAGTCATAAATTTTGATTAGCAAGATGTGAAAAGTTACTGTCAGTGCTTAAGGGAGACTTGTTATTCTCTTTAAAACCTTATTTTCTTCTTTGGTTTTAAAAATAGAATTGAACCTTACAAATCTAGCCTCATTTTAGGATTCTGTCAAGCCTATTAAATTGTAAATGCCAGTAGGCTAGGTTGCATACCTCAAAGATGATACAAGTTATGCTGGCTTTTATTTACAAAATTGCTTATTCTGGTTTTGCAGGTTCCAATGGGATTATAGAATATTCCAATTGGACATGAGCTTTCTTTGAGAATTAAAATGCACATAGGGTTATGTCTTAAAGCACTATTAGTTAAATGTACACCAAAATCACTAAAGAAATGGTCAAAGGACACCCCACGTAAAGTTCTGATAACCCCACTATTAGCCTTAAAATCCAGTTTTATAAAGATAATGGTGTGAGCTGTTAGTTGTAGAGCATGTATGTATTTGAAAGATTGTCAAATTGTCCCCAGACATCTGTATGAACAGTGTGCATTTGGATGAGAGAGATGGAAACATGAAATCATATCAAGCCTTTTTTTCCAGGTAGAGAAATTAAGTTAGAAATAAATCAGTACCTATTACATAGTCATGGAAGCTCAGTGACATTTTTCTGACAATGAAGGCAGTGGAATGTCCAAAGGAAAAACAATTGGAAGCCTTTAGAAATATGCACATTAATTTCCTTTCAAGACATACAATATCATGGTCTTGAAGAAAATGAATATGTTGGGACATTCACTTTTCTATATCCTTTCTGCAATGTTTCAGGAAAGAAATTTTATTCATTGTAGGAACACCTTGGGAACTAGTCTTGTCCAAGGGGGCACTCACTGGCCTCAAGTAGCATAAGGCTGGGTAAAACTATTAATATATCAGCCCCCAGTTGAAACAGACCCTCCTTAGTGTACAGAAAAGAGAATAACATGACAGACATTTCTAAACTACGCTGTTAGTAGCAGGAGTTTCTCAGCAACTTGAATTCCAAAATTGATAAAACCAAAACACTGAGCCAGCCAAGCTGTCTGTTCTTTTATTTAACTGAGGGGAGCACACTGATTCTGCTTGCTTCCATGGTTTAGCCACTCAATTAACCTGGTTATTTTCGGGAATGTTTCTATGGGTCAACACGCCAATAGTTAAGTTGTTAAAAACAATACTGAAGTGAGTGCTCAATGTCTGTAACCAGCAGTTCATTTGACACACACACACACACACAAAAAAAAAAAAAAATCAGGAGAAGTTTTCTATGCCTTGTGAGTGCCTATATATTTACATGCTATTACATGGTACCTGATTTAAATATCAACAAATAGTTATATTTTTATACTTACCATAATCCGTATATATATTTTTAAATTACTTTATGCAGTATTCTTTATCTTATAAAGTTGGGATGTATGTACAAAGAGACAGTTGTCTCTTTGGTGTGTGTATGTTGTCATGCTTCTCCACTGGAACAGAGGAATATTACAGATGGACCAAAGACTTTATTGATGAATTACAATGTCCAGCCCATGGCCCTCCATAGGGCCATCTTTGGATGATCATGTAGCTCTTGAATGTCATTCTTCAAGTATGGATTTTGAAAACCTAGTCTTTGCTATGGTCCTTTGCTCTTCCCAGGTGCTGCCTATTCATTCATTCATTCATTCATTCATTCATTCATTTCACCCATTCATCCACTAAATCTTTACTAAATACCCACTAGGCCTCAGCAGTACTCTGGATAGAAATTGTTAATACAGTGGTGAACAAAGTCCTTTCCATCATCACAGCACTCAAGCAAGCATTTTGTTTTTCTTCTATTCCCAAGTCCTTTAGCCATCTCAAAGTATTATCATATAACCTTTCATTCTCTTTCCTTCCAGTTACCTTGGCTGTAAAGATATCAATGAAAGCCAAATTCATAGTTGGCATCATTGTTGTAACTGCTAACTACCACTGTTGTTGTTTGCTGGGTATGTGTCTTAAAGCCAACACACTAAAACTTAGCCCCAACGATACTTCAACTGTTCAGTCCTTAAAAGTTATTCAAATAAATAACTATTATAGTGCAATCAATGCCTGTTAACATGTAAATGTTCTTTTTTAAAAATGTGATTTTTTTTTCCTATTTGTAACTTTTTTTCCTGATAGACTTGGGAAGAATAATCTAACGCAGACACTTACGTAACTTTTCCAATGAGCACATCTCCTGCAAACATGCTCCTTTTTTTTTTAAACAAAGATTATGGTTTGGTACAGATTCCATAATGTCTCCTTTGAAAACCAAACACTAGGGCAAAGGAGTGCACAATAGGGAGAAACTGGCATTCAAGTCTCCTGAATTATGTTGTTATTTTTCATTTAAATTTATTTAAATGAATTGCTGGGCTCGCCTTCAAAACATGTATTTTCTCCCATTGACTTCCATTAGCACTAAAGTAGATCTCAGAGGCCAAAGAGTGGGAGATTTATAATGCCTTCTGTGAGTCTAGTTTACTTTTTCCATATCCCGTTTGGACATTGTCAAATATTAGTCTTGGCAGGATGGCAGAGGCTGTCAGGAGCAGCGGACAGCTTGATGGCCGTCCTGCCATACATCGTCCGGTGATGGCAGAGCTGTCCAATCTGCCCTCGTCACCAAAGGAGAGCAAATCAATCAAGTTGACTTCTGCAATTGTGCCAGACATGAGTGATGTGCCACATTTTGGACAAGATCTGCTTGGTGACGGTGGCCAAGGGGCTCAGGGAGCCCAGAGTGGGCGAGTTCTGCAGATCTGCTGTTACCACGTGTTTCAGCTGTGAGAGTGATGTCCTTGGGGCTTTTTCCCTGGCTGATTTATGATGCAAAGTTGTTGTATTGGATTCTTTCTTTCTACAATAACTCTACCAACTTTCACATCTTGTTTTTGCTCAGCGGAAACCAACTCTCGCAGTGACCTAGGCCAAATCGAAACTTGAAGCAACTATCCAATCCAATGTCTTTCTTTTTTTTAATTTCAAAATATTAAGGGGGTACAGATGTTTTAGGTTACATTTTCATAATGCTTGAGTCCCTGCTAAAGGCGTGCCAATGTCTTTTAAATCAAATAGAAGTTAGTATTTCAACTAAAATATTTTTCTCGACTTCTCTGTATCGATCCAGATGGAATTAATATCTTTTCAGAAATATGCAGCATTATTGTTCTAGAAACAAATACAGATGTTTGAAAGATTAAAAAAAAAACCCCAAGATGCAATGAAATAGAAACTCACACACACGCTGATGGAAATGTAAGTTGATATAATGATTCTAGAAGACAATTTGGCCTTCTCAGCCAAAAGGTATGACACAGATTCCATACCCTTCAATCCAGAAATTTTATTTTTAGGAAGGCATGACAGCTGTAAATTTTTTCTTTTTCTTTACATATTGTAAGCTTGAGTCTCAGGATGTTCCTCCCCCTTCAGGACATGAAACGCTCTCTTGGGGACAAATAATGAAATGCTAGTGCATGTCCTCGAAAACCCGAGGCCTCCCAGTGCCGGTGGAAGAAATCTCAGAAAAATAAGCAGGCAAAAATGTTCCCTTTTCCCTACAGCCGAGAAAAGCTAACACTTCTCTGATATATTCTGGCTCTGATAAACGAAGGAAAATTGAGAATACACACAGAATTTTCAGTTCTCATTTTCTTGTCCACTGTGAAGCCACATGCTAAAACGTATGACGTTATTATGTTGGCGATGCGACAAGCGTCCTTCAACGCGTTTTGTGAAATCATGGACACAGAGACCTCAAATCCTTGTTATATCCTGTGAAGCACAACAACAACCCCAAAGTCTGCAACTCTGCTTTCCTTACGTAATAAGTGTCCTGATTATAAACTGCAAATTGACATCTCTGCTTTCCGAAAGGGTCACATACTTTTTGAGTTACCTCTATTGAGCCACAAAAGAGGCTTCTTGGCACATCCTTCTTTTCACACATGACTGGAAGTAAAATTAACCCACAACTTGGTTCTATAATTATATTTCATTATGTTCTATAATTAAATTGAAAGTTTCAGAGCCTTTTAAAAAATGTGTTTTAATGGTATCCTAAGGAAATAATTAAAATTTTTTATTAAAAAGATGTGTGCCCAGAATACTCTTGCGTGTTACTAATATTAGCTAAGAAAATCAGCAACAGCCTTGATGACCCCAGGAGAATGGTTTGACCGTTCGGGAAGGTCAAACATAGCATTACAGACGCAGATCAGAGGCAATTGTGTCATATTTTCCAGTTTATTGGAAATATATTTTATACAAAGGGGAAAATAAAACAGGACACAAAACTCTAAACTTAATCAGAGCTGAAGTTTTAAAAATTTATGTATGCATTGTGGTTGGCATTTAGTGGCAAGATGGTGAGTGATTTGGGGTTTGTTTTTATGTTCCTCTAAATTTTCTACTTTTTCTACAGTGAATATGACTTTCTATAATTAAAAATATTAAAATACAATAGGAAAACCCAGCAAAATATGTATAAACATCCCAATACTTCTCAGCAGCATACTAACACTCTATCTGATTTTAACTCCATTTTCATAGTCGAAAAAAGTCAAAGTCTGGACAGGAAGTTGATTTATTTGTATTGACATGGTGATTTCTGTCTTTCTGTATAATGCACTGCCTTCCTCTGAAGGGAAACATTGGTAAGAATCTATGGGTTTCCTTCTGTCAGTTTTTTTTTCTTTATGTCAGTATCTAAGAAATCTGCACAGCTTAAAAACAAATGTTATTCTTCAATGCGTTATTTACTTCTCTCATTATCAATATAATCTGAAAATGAATCTATGGACTGGAGACTGGAAAAATAGATAGAATTTATGGACCAAACTGTGGACCCAATGAAATCTAAAAATCAGTGCTAATGGCCTAAATTGTGAGAGAATTGAACAAATCCAGAAACCATACCTAATTTCCAAAGCAATTTATTAGCACTAACAAGAACTCTACGTCACGTGTTAAATCAAAAATAGCCTCTTTATGGAGAGATGAACCTGTACACACTTGGAGTCATAGCCCAGAGCCAGTAATCTACGGACTTGCTTCTATTAACTTGCTATTCTTTCCCCGACTTTTCACTCAGGTGCAGCTGTCATTTCCTTGGGGATGAGGTTCATTTCCACAAGCAATAATCTCATAAGCCCCTCTCAATTTTCTGCCCACCGGTATTCGGAGAGGGGATGTCGTTGTTCTCTGGAAGGCAGTTCCCACGCTTGTTGGCAGCATTTGGAGGAGCAGGTTTTCTTGTTGGATGTCTCTGTTGAGTGTTCCACAGCCATCTCATGAGCGCACTTTCAAGCTGTCCTTTTGTCAGAGATGCCCAGTTTTGCTGTTACTGCACTGAGTGGTGCAACTCTGATGCCCCTTCCCCAACGTGTCCCATCCTAAAAGAAGAGAGGTGGGAGTAGAGGGCCCCAAAAGCATCAGGCATCAGGTAAGACAAACAATAGAAAAGGCACACGTGGCAGCAAGCATGAGAGCGGGGCTCGTAACTGTTCTTGGACTGAGGACTTGGGGACACCGGACCTCAGCAGGGAGATTTCCCCTTCAATATCGAAATACGCTGACAAAACCGATAATGCAGGAAGGAGTAAAACTCCCATTCTCATTTGCAAATGGTTCTAAAATGCGCAGAATATTGTGTGGATTTATAGTCACTTAGCACTTCTTGCAGTGTGGGTGAAAGAAAGTTGAAACAGAAATATTACGCAATAGTTTCACAAATGGATACGTATGAACAAGTTTACCGTGAACAGAGTTCACTATGCTAGCAGATCAATTCTTTTAAAACATAAAGTTTGTGATAATCTTGGCTCAGGTCTATAAAAGAATGTGTAGTTTTAGCTCAGGAACAAAGAGATGGAAGTGCCTGTAGATTTTTCTCTGACTTTCACAATTTGTGGACCCACACCCGTTCATATCCCTAATCTGCTGAGAATGAACAGTGAGAACAAAATGACCATCCAGACTTGTTCTTTGGAGAGTGACATCAGCCTGGATGCTCTGGCATGTCCATCGTTGAGTCAGTCATGCCCACCAACATTTGTAAGGACTTGGCAGTGCCCGTGGGGGCCACCAGGAATGGGCACCGACCCCGGAAGGAGGACTTTAGAAGTGCACAAGGGAGAAGCAATGGCGGTGTCTGTGCACTTGCCAAGAAAATCAGGCAGAGCAAATGAAAGTGCTGCTGAAGCCTCACTTACAGCCTGAACTTCAGCAACACGCTGCATTTTGTTAATTCACTCATGAATTGATGGGCACTTAGGTTGATTCCACATCTTTGTGATTGTGAATTGTGCTGCAGTAAACACTCGAGTACAGCTGTCTTTTTGATAAAATGACTTCTTTTCTTTTGGGTAGGTACCTAGCAGTGGGATTTCTGAATCTAATGGTAGGTCTACTTTTATTCTTTGAGGAATCTCCACACTACTTTCCATAGAGGTTGTACTAATTTGCAGTCCCGCCAACAGTGTATAAGTGTTCCTTTCTCTCTGCACCCACGCCAGCAACTGTCGTTTTTTTGACTTTTTAATAATATGGCCATTCTCACAGTGGTAAGATGATATCTCATTGTGGAACACTTTATTTTTGAACATTTTATTTTCTTTAATCCAGATTTAAGAATCCTTGATCTGGAAACATTACTTCAGAATTCTGCAGAAGTGAGCGCTCTGGCCTGCTAGGCTCAGCATGTGCCTGTCTCAGCAGCTTCAAATCTTCTCCGTCGTGGGACAGCCTCACACACAAAGCTCTCCAGGACCCGGCTTTTGATGGCCACCTGGAACTTCCCTCAAATGCCCAGCCCTTTGAATCTTTCTACTCACCCCAAATCTCTTTAACCAAAAGGAATTCACCCTTCTCCCAACCTTCATCCTGTAAGGAATTATCTTGGCACAGATTAGATCTGCTTATACCAGGCAATACCTGAGAGTCCTGGACCGACCCCCTCTTTCTTCGCCCCTCAGCCAATTCTCTCCCAACCACAAACTCCCTCTCCAAGCCATTGTCTTCTCTGCTGCCCTGAGGATCCTGCCACACGCAGGACTAGTTTGCGTTTGCCTCCTGCATGGTTGCTCTGTGGTCTTCGCTGGTCCCCTTTCACCCCATCCAGCCTCCACCCCACCTTAACTTTAGTTCGTCTTCCACATTGGTGCCAATGGAACTTTATCAAAACAAAATCTATACAAAGTCCTTCAATGAGATTTCATTGTTCTCATACAATTAGTGCCGCCTTCCAGCTATGGATGAGGGTCTTTCCTGATCTTTCCCTGTTGTTACCCTCCTTGACAGGTGCAGGTTGCTCAGCTACACAAGTGTATCTACAGCCTCCTGAATGAGGTGTGCCCTCTCCTACTTTCCTGCAGCTACTCTGCCCAATGAACCCCAATTTCCTCCAAGTCTGCACTAAAGCAGCCTCTTGGGCAAGCTTTTCCTGGCCTCCTCATGCTGGGGAAACTGCCCTTCTCTGGACCCTCAATGCACCTGCCAGGACCTTCGTTGCAACATCCAAACCCTGCACTGTGATGTCTGGGTCCTCTATTTCCACCACTAAGACTTGCTTGGGGCTTACCTGTCCATCTTCATCCTCATTCCTCGCCCATAAAGGGCATTCGGAAAGGTTTTATAGAGTAAGCAAATGAACACGTGATTCAAATAAATATAGAATCACGGATAATTCTAATTAGACCACATCCTACTTAGCTTTAAGGAAGATGAGGGAATAAACCAAGTTAAACGTGTTAGCATGGTAAAGAAAATAATGTGAGAAAAATGGAGGCAAGAATAGAAGCATATTGCCCAAAAAAATGGATTCATTAAGAAGGGATTCTTAGGAAGTAAAGTCAGCTTGTTTCTGAAGGTGGTTTCTGTCTCTAGTCAGCAACAGAACAGCATCCTAAATTGCTTCATGTTAAATTAAGTAGACTGCTACTCTACGAGCAGCGGGTGGTCCAAGAGACAAGCAGTTATGCCTCTTAAGTAGCAAAGACGACAATCCTTGGCTATCGAATTCTCAATTAAAATCTTTCTGCTTTTCTTCTAATTAAACAGGGCCAGATTTCCCTCTTGATTATGCCAGATACATGGCTTCCATGAGATTGAAAAGAATACAAATGTGCACTCTTTCTCTGCCACGCTGCAGAGACGCCTGCATCGCCTGCAACAAGGGCGCCCCAGGCCACTCGAGAGAGAGGGTGGTTGACAGTGGGTCGGGAGGCATGATTATGCATTTCAACCTCTTGATGCTACACTTTTTAGACTCAAAGTTGTCTCCATGTTTAATGAGGGAAAGTTTCAAGGGGCGAGGAATTTGGTTTCTTTGTTTGGACCCTGGCCCCTCATCCTTCATGGAGTTCTCGTTTACAGTGTCTCCTTTATGCCATTAATTGGGGACTGAGACTTTCACCACAAACTTCTTCGTTCTAAGAACCAGCAGCTTATCCTCATGACCTTTAAAGAAATGTCACCTGGTTGCATCAGAGATGCAAGTAGAATTACCATTTGATCCAGCAATCCCATTACTGGGCATCTACCCCAAAGAACAAAAATCGCTCTATGAAAAAGACACCTGCACCTGAATGTTTATAGCAGCGCAATTCACAATTGCAAAGGTGTGGAAACAGCCCAAGTGTCCATCAATACATGAGTGGATTAGTAAAATGTGGTATATGTATACC